>JAQGBX010000664.1:0-32062 GCA_034698745.1 Megaphyllum sjaelandicum | reverse complement strand
AGCTTATTCCAGTCGCTTGCCAACCGGTTTCGAACCAGTGTCGCGTAGTGGTATTGCAGACTCTTATCACTAAGCGATACTGGTTTTCGATCAAGCGACTGTAACAAGCTTCACCGTGCACGTACCCTTAGATATTCCACAGAGATTGCGCAGTACAAGATTCGTTTCACCAGACTAAAAATTCTGCGCCAAGTGCACAAGTTTTGTGCCGATATAAAACATTTTAAAAACTTGAATGTTTTCTGCGTTACATGTACTGTTTTTAAAAGTTGAGGTTTCCACTTGACCTTAGATCTCGAGAACAGCAAAACCCCATTTATTTTTCTGCTCATGGGCTGCAGCTTCCCAGATTTTTATTGTGATCAATATCGAATCAATAAGACTGTTGGACGAGCGTTTCGATCGCATTCTAGGTCAACTGAATTTGGGCGAAATAAAAAAAAAATGAAATTGCTTCCCAGTTTGTAACGCGTATAGGAACACAATACCTATTTTCCACATTTTCATTATTCAAGTTCAACAAGCACGAAGATAAAGCCAAGAAAGTGACCCCGAAAACATGCACCGACTCCGCGAGCGTATCGACTTTTTTTTCTCCTTGGCTCCAGCGCCAGCTTTGAGCGGTTCAACCCGGTCGATAAATCCGGGTGTTTTCTCGTCCGCGAAATCTCTATTTGTTAGGGATATTAACAATGAAGCAATTAACCGACACGGACTTAGGTTTTATGGTGCGCCCTCGTATTATGATCGTGGCTCAATATGCTCACAAGTTGGATTTTTTATTACTCTTACTTCTGTTATTGGTCGTGGGCTCTTAATCAAACTGTTCCAGTTTATTGCATCTTGACACTCACTTCCATCAACGATCGACGACACTGCGGAACTCGAGTTGAACCCAAGCCCGGTGGCAGAATTTCATTCTGATAACATTTTAACAATCACTGAAGGTCAAAGTTCAACTGGAGGTTGTGACTTAACTTTGTCAATGTTACCACGACTAGCCAACGAACGGCATCATTCCTTCCCTATCCTCGACTGTTTTGACGAGGGAAGAGGACAAGGTTTGAAATGCCAGAATTAAACTATGACAACTAAGCTCAGAAATAGTTCAGAATAATACGAGGTGTCCCAAAAGTCTCCATGCACTTTTTTGGCAAGATGTCTCTCAAAAGTCTTCGTGTAGATCTCAACCCACAACATTTTTACCAGAGGGGTCACGTGACGATCAAGGTGTTCCAAGAAAATGCAATGAACGTGGAAAATTTAAAAAACGTCATTGGAGTACTGTAGATGCACAACACTAAGCTCACTCCTGTAGAGAATAAATTTACATTTTGCTAAAAAAAAGAGTATGGAGAAATTAGGAACACCCTGTATTTCCCGATTGAGAAGATTTCTACAGTAGTCTGTTGCTCACTTTAAACAGTTTATGTGACATACTCTATAGCCATCGATTGTTTTAACAGGTTGTTCCAGGCACTCAAATTTCATTGCAAATATCTCATAAAGGTGTGCTTTACGATGCCCGGGTCTATAAAGCCCGTCATTTCGCTTCTGCATACTGTATAACTCTTTCCCCTTTAATCATTACACGATGTTTATTGCCGACTACTTCATATTCAATATATTTACGGTCCATTGCAGCCGGCATCTTTTAAGCGTGTTTCGTTTATTCCCCCTATGACGTCTTTTTTAATTCAATTCTCCATTTGTATATTTCACGATATATATAATTTATGTAACTATGAAATCAGTCCAACGTGTCCAAACATTTTTTTTTCTTGATTGTATGGCATCTGTTTTTTAATTTATTGTACTCGATGAAAATAAAACCGCATAAGGAGAACTCGTTTGTACCACTCTCATTTTTTCACCATTTCTGAAGAGAAAGTATTTGCCGAAGCATCCTCCGTTTTATTTTAGCGCAAAACTTACAAGAAATATTTGAACTCTTAATAAGCAAATGGAGAAAGTTGGTTCATGCAATGTGCCACGTACATTGTACTGCACGAACACCATCATTTTTTGTTTTTGTTTACCAGCATTAGAGAGTAATTCAAGTAAATTGAGCATGCATGGGATGAGGAAACTTGAATATTTACCCGGGTTTAGTTTCTCGTGCCGTTTGTTTACATTTTCGGAGTCGTACGTACACCCTTTCCCCCACATCATCTCTGGTAGGTTAAGGTTTACTTTTCCTCCTGCAATGCAATTAACAACAACGAGCCAAGCACTTCCTCAAAACTAGCTAATGCACTTCATGAAACTCATTGCACACCACCTTCAAAGGGGTAGAGAAAACTTGGCTTTCGATGAAATTCAACTTACTGTATGTCAAACGCCGATTACACTTTCTTATGCAACCTTGCCATAAACCCGAAATTCTAAATTCTAAAATTTTTGAGGATCCAATCACTTCGAGGAAGAATATTAGTCTACCATGTATTACCCATTTCCATTTAAATATAAATATATAAACGTGAAAATATTTCAACCTGAACGACATTTTTAACATAATCGGAAACAAAAGATTACACAATCCGTGGACGCCATTTTAAGTCAAAAGTAGACTTGAAATGGTCGTAACTAGCACTACTGCTTCTCCTGCAATTAAGCCAATTTAGATTTCATTAAAAAAAATGCACGTTCCATCTTGCACAAATTTCCGCTTGAAATACAGTAGCCTATATATTGCACTGGGTTTCATAATCCTCTAAAAAAATATATAATGTATCGTCTTACCATTTCATACGCAATACTGTGCACATTTTTCATACAACTGAACGTTGGGTCAAACAGCGCACTTTGAACCTAACTCTACATCCGGAGTCTAGCTTTGAACATGACAAATTGTAACCCTTATCAGACCTGATTTTCTCAAGCATTTGAATTTTGCGCTTTATTGCTAATACCCAACTTCAGGCACCACGTGGAAATCAAATGCATTTACTTTTTGGGGTCATTCATAAAGTATGTCTGGCTAATTCGAGACATTTGAGACCAAACCATAAATTTCCTACGATCTTCTTGAAAGACTGAAATTAGATAAAGCTGATCTACTTGAGAATATATTTGCATCCTAACTTTAAAGTTGGATATTTATTTACTGTTTTTAAAAATAAATGAAAATAGATAGAATTTTTGAATTTTAAAAGGAAAAACTCCATCAAAATATGGGGTAAAGAATTATTGTATTGGGACGAGGTTTCGTCCCGCCTTAACGCAATGAAACCTGATATAAATTAATGTAACTTGTATAAGAACAGTTATTTAGTTACATTTCTCAATTTAATTTAAGACAAATTTTAAAAAATAAATTCAAAATGGAATGCAAAATAAAACGACTGATGCAAATAAAAACGATGATTTTTTAAGACAGTCAAAAAGCAGAAAAAAAATGTTTGCATTTAAGTAGTGCAAACAAAGATTTTTTTCTGGAATTAAAAAAATGAAACCAGAAAAATAGAACTGAAAAATTTGAAAATATCATTAAAACTGGAATGTTTTATTCTCATAGTGTTTTTTTTTCACAAGTGAGGTGAGGGGATCTTAAGTTACGGACCATTTTTGATGCTCAAGGGAACAGCAAAATGGACTGCACAACATTGTTAGAATTAATTAGTTAGAATTCGCTATTAATGCAGCGAAAAAATGTGCTTTGAGTGAGTCCTAAGAAATAAATCTAGAAGCATGCAATGTTGATATGAGCCAGACAAATTCCCATAAAAGAAAATTTAAATCAGTTTCAATGCACACGGACATTTCGTTGTTGTGATTTATTGTCACGAAACAGGACCCGTGCTGAAGATCAACAGCACAATATGGAAACTTTCCTCCTCAAACATGTCCTTCACTGGGCCAGAACATGCAGCAGTAATTATAACTATATAATCCTTTTTCTAAACCTTATCCTGTGACCTAAACATACTTTTTATTCAGGAATAATCTTCATCATCGTTCGGATCTTTGGCTTGCTGCTGTTGGATCTGATAGGCTACTTGAGCCGCTTGTTGCACCCGCAGCCATTCTTGTTGTTCAACTTCAGCTTGCTGCTGTCTTGCCTGAAAACAACGTATAGAATTTGATTTGGTCCTCCTAGTAGAGTATTTATGATCCTACAGACACATTGACCATTCTTTTTTTATGTTACTTTGATAAAACCTGCTTAGGCTTTACTTACGAGTGCAAACAGCTCTTGCTGCTGCCTTAAAAGTTCTTCTTCAGGGATGCCAAGATTTTCTAATCTGGTGCTTTGTCGTCGCTTCTTGGCAGCAACGGCTTTGCAATCTTTAAGAACGGCCTCTGCTTCTGTCTTGTAGGCGCCAAATCCAAGGCTCTCTAAAGCTTAATGAACCAAAATAAACGAGGTTTTGAATGCATTGTTTGGGTGTGATAAGATGGGGTTACATTTGTAGTTTCTTGGGCTAGTCAAGTTTATTACCACAGCTATTAGATTTTTTGCACACTGTGTAAGTTACAAATACAGACAGAATGAGATTTTGTTCTGATCTCAGCAGATATTTAAAACGCCTTCTCATGGAGTTTTCATCTTAAAACGTACAGTACACCATAAAATCACATCAGGGGTAGCCCACCTATGAAATTACCATTATTTAAGGAAGTTCAGTTTCAACGACATCATTTCAGAGGAAAGTTAAGCCGGCGCCAGACGATGTGTCCAACCTTGACTCAAACGTTTGAGGAAAATATTCCACAGTAGATTTGAGGCAAGTGTTCTGCTACACGGTGTGGTATTTCTTTTTGTCCAAACATTTGATCCAACGTTTGAGCTTACCTGATAACTATGTTTGAACCTACCTAATAACTACCTGATTCGCGTAGCCGTACGTCCAACACAAACGAATGGCTTGGTACAATGTTCGAGATGTCCTTTGACTCGGGTCTAAAATACCGACAACAGGCGGAACATCTTCCAACACGAATGTTGGACATCCAGCCAAACGATGCTACGTTGGAACATTCGAAGGTGTTTGTAGCATCACCTGGCGCCGGCTTTAGGCTTTGCCATTCATGCATTTAAGGGAAAAACAAAAAATAAACAAGAAGCTGAATGGCGAGATATTTGTCTATGCCACTTTACAGAGGCTGATCAAAGGCATAATAGTAAGTATGCTAGCTGTTACCAGGGCTGGCTGTTACAGGTACAACGGCAGCAGATGCAAACAAAGATTTGATCTCTGACAAAGGGAGGTTGAGCATCCAATTCGACATTTGGGAATGCATTGATATTATAAGCTAACTTACTGTATAAAGATATTACAAGTTTACTTGACACGTTTTAACCATGCATGCAGTAATTTTACATATTTACCATACAGTACATGCTCCGCATTTATAGTCTTCTTTTGCTGCTTGTTGCAAATTTCGTTCGCTTCGGACGAGATTAAATGAATGAACTCCGTGCAGCAATTTAAAATCAGTTCCCTGGCTTCGTTCGCAACTCGTATTTGCGGCAAGAGCTCCTTGATCATTTTATTCATCGCAGCCCTGGGTATGGTCAGGTCGTCTTCGGGTGCTTCTGCCATGCTTTTCGGCACTAAAAACGACAAAAACGGGTTAGAGAAACCTACCTCGCCATGAACTTCTACCAGCTCGTCATCATAATTACCAAAATTCAAGTGAAACAACTAAATCAAAACCACAGTCCTACTTTTCTATCCTGGCAAAAAAGCAAAGTCGGCTAGAACTCTGAACTAGAGAACCAAAACCACTGAAAATTTTCTACGGCGCTTCAGCATTTCGACTTCGATTTAAATGCCCTTCACGATCACTCGCGAATTTCGCCAATAAATATGTGATTGTAAGCGAATTTTCAAAAAATTCTCGACTTCAGGTTCAGACTAAACACGATACCGCGACTTGGAATACTGACGGAAAATAAAATAAATAACTCGTTTGGCAATTTATCGGCTTGATATGGAAAAAGCGAGATCGAAGCAGACGATTTTTGCACTTTGCCCATGAGGTTTGTGATGATAGGTGAAGTGTAAAAATCAATGACTTGTCGTTTCAAGGTAACTAGCCAACGATCAGAGGCATAAAAAGCGTCTTCAAAAATGGCAAACATAGCCGAAACTCAAGGGACATTGCAGCTAGAAAAAGCCAAAATCATCACGATTCACACCGGGAACACGATACAGGAATTAAAACGAAAAACGACTCAAAGTGCGACTGAAGAGGTAGGAAACAATAGACACTTGAGCCGATAATGAGGGGGAGGGGGGAAAGAGAGAGAGGGAGGGAGGGAACTGAAACTATGTCATGAAAACATTATTCATAATTAGAGCATTAATATTCTGCATTTTGAAGTAGGCCTGCTTTGCTTTTATATCGCGGTAGAGCTATTAATGTTTTTCGATGTCTAGCTGTGAAATCTAGGACTATTCTTTTGAAAAAAAACAAAGCTTTTGCTCATGATGCTGCCGTTGAAACCTTGAAGTCGACTTAATTATCTGTGCTTTACAGTAATTAATATCTTTGCAGCTTTTGGAATGTATCGGACTCACTCTGTCATCCTGGGTTGCTAACATTGGCACGAGCAATGGACTGAATACCATGGAGCAAGTGGATTGCTTCAGTGGCAAATCCTCCGTCAAAATTAACAAAGACGAGCGCAAAGATTTGAAACTGACAGGTAGCCACATTTCTCTGATGGTCGGTTTTATCCATCGCATAATGTACATCATCTAACAAATACCCCTGCCACATGGCACTGTGTGTGCTGACTGCAGTGTATTGAATTGAAATTGGATAATGTTGTGTCTAATGACGGTCTTTTATTTTCAGTTAAAATTCTGCTAAACACGTTTGAGGTTGCCGGATTATTGCAGGCAATAAACGAGGGTAAGCGCGGCAGGACTGGTAAATTCATTTATTGACTTTCTAGGAGAGAACGAAGCTAATTTCGAATTTTGTTTTTAAATTTTTATCACTTTGCAGCACTGGAGGAGCTGGACGTGACGAGTTTCGAATCCGTCATTGTGGCTTTTCCACCTCTTGATCAAAAACTCAAGCTAGTTCAGATACAACCATTATGGGAAGCATTAGAAACCCTAGCTGAAGAAGGGAAAATTCTCACGATAGGAATCAGCGATTTGGATATGGAACTTTTAATCGAGTTGTACAATTGGGCTAGGGTAAGGAAACTGTCAAGATTCTCCAAGTATAACGTTTTATTTTTTACTAAACATTTTAACACTGGGATTCCATAAAGAAATTGCCGTAAAAATTTCCATAGAGAATGGACCACAAGAACACCTACAAAATTCGTTTTCTTTAAAGATTGCATCTCATTATCAAAATTGCTCCAGCTCCAGATCACAAAATTCACTTGTATTCACAACTTGCCCTTATTTCACAGATAAAACCTAGCACGAATCAAGTCAACATGGCATCGTGTTGCATAATCCCTCCTGAAATGCAAGCTTTTGCTAAGGAACATGACATTCAGCTTCTCACTCACAATGACCCTAAAGGTTGGTATCACCTCGAGCTCAGAAAAGTGCTCAATTTTACAAATGGGTATTCTTTTTACAATTTTAACAGTCTGCGTTTACTGTCTAATTTATAGAAATTTTACCAGAAGATCAACTGGGACAGGTTTTGTCCAAAACCTTAAATTTCTCAGACAATGTTCCATGGAGTCCGCGTTGGATAGTGCGCTATTCAGCGCTGGTCAAATGCCGTGGGGTCATTCAAAATAAGGGATTTATTGTTCGCCTTCAAATGAAAACGACTCAATGAATTCTCTGAACTAATACGGAATTTAGAAAACCTTTCGTGGCGTTGAAATTACACCCAATCCTGATTCCTGTTTTTCTACAAAAGAAAATTCTGGATTTCGCCTCTCATACATTGTTACACAGGTTTTCAAAAACTTCTGCAGTTTTGCACATTAGCAAAGCGGCAGGGAGTTGGTATTTTCAAACATGTTAATTCGAAGCACAATCTATGAAGTCTTGTTACATTCCTAAATCCAGCCCCGTAGATTTGAGCTATGGTTTGGTTTGGACTGCTACTTAAATTTTGGCAATGATAAATTTCCCAATTTTTTATATGTTGTAGTTAAAATATCTAGTCTTTACATAGTTATACGAATAGTGATCCCGCATAGGTAATAGCTGAAGATGCAGACAGGGTTGCTACGGATTCTCACTTTCAAAATTCCCTGACTTTTCCAAAAATTGCGTTTTTCCCTGTCCACTGCTGGAACAGTCAGTTTTCATATTATATCATGCGTGATAACCCGAATGACTCGTCTTCGGGATAAAGACAATGCCAATGAAGAGTCCGGTGTCAGCGATCATGCAATTTTACAACCCCGAGGGTGCAATGGAAGCACGCTCATAAATAGTTTCAAAACATGCTGTGATGTTCTATTGACATCCACTATCATTGTGTAGCTTTCAATATTTCGTTATTGAACTTTTTATTACACTTATATTCTAGAAGTGTCACATATTAAACCCGCATATTTACATTTTAGGTAAATTCTCGGCATCTAATGCCACTTTCATTTTTTGTATTCTAGCTGTGATTTCGTTCTATGCTTTCTAGATATGTACCATTTGTCAAGTCCTAGCTCCTATGCAGCTTTTGATGATAAGGTTTGGCGTTTTAAAAATGTATGTGAAATGTAATAGTGCGCATTGTCTGTTTTCGAGAGCAGAAATTTCACATGCTCGGAAAATGCCACTTCTTAGTCATCCTTCATCAGGTGATGCTTACGCAGTTAAGTAAGAGATGTCAATAATTCATTGAATTCGGTTAAAATTCCATCACATCTTTTAAATTCCCTGAAGTGTAGCAACCCTGTGCAGATAATAATAAAAATAATTGGGACCACCAAGTCAAACAATAACTTCCTATTGTTTCCTAACTTGATATAGTAAAATTTAGTTTTACTGTTAATCAACAACCCTGTTACAAAATTAATTTATTTCATTGTATTATAAATTCCGTCACTGCTGTTTAACAACTACCTAGAAAATTAAACTTTAAAAAACCCTTCAAGGTGCACCAAACGCCAACACCCGCTATGCTAAAAATATCTGGCAGTAGTTGCAAATATTTAAACCGTGCCATTTAATTTATAGCAAAACCTGATATTCATTCTTAATAACTATGAAAACGTTTATTTTCGCAAATTCACCTTCTTTAGATAAGCTGGTGAAATTTTACACATAAGTATACACGTGATCTGAGATTGATAAGAAATCTATATAAAGTATGCATTTTAAAATTCTATTTCACCACGGAGTGGTACAAGAAGAGTTTCTTGCTTAAAACTTTCAGATAAGTGAAAAACTGAATCTGATTATTTTACAACACGCACATGTAAAGTGAAGCTAATCATAAGAATTCATATCCAGCACCCCCACCAGTCATGCTCGTGGTTCCGCCACTGAGAAATTCCTCCAATTCGTTATTTACCTCTTCGTTAGAACTCTTCTTTTTGTGTTTCCTCTTTTTCCGCTCATCACCCTCTGTTCCATTACGTTCTCTTTCCTTATCCTTTTCTTTGTGTTTTTTGTGTTTTTTCTTGTGAGATTTTTCTTCGTCCTTTGCATAAAAAGAAATTAAATATATTATATTGACTTGGGGATTAAGGCGATCAGGCAATATCTAAAACATTGATATTTGAATTTCACAAAAATATTTTAAGCTAATCTTTGATTAAAAAATGGTTAATAAATATTTTAAGAAATGCAAATAATGCACTTTTGGGTTCTCAATTAACTTTTAAGCGTGTAAGGCTAAACAATCTTCATTTTTAAATGTGATTGGCAATGTTTGTCGCACTAACAAACATAGTAGCAGGTAGATTTAATAGTATGACTGTTTAACGCATTAAATGCATAAACATAATTTAAGAAGCTTTCATAGTAACACTCACCTTATTTTTATCTTTGCTTTTATCCTTGTGCTTTGATTTTTTGGCCAAGTCCTTAGTGACTGTAACTTCAAAACTTCTTTCGCTTGCGGAAGAAACACTGAGTTTCCCTGAAAATTGGATTTTAGTGACGATCTTTATATGAATATATTAAGTCATAAAACAAAAGATAGAAACATACTGGAAGTTTCAATGCTTGCTGGTGATAATCCTTTTTCTAAAACGCTGAGATCTTCAAATTCTAGGCTATATACATATGGCTGTGATGCTACTTCCTCTTTGACTTCGTCAGTAACGTTGCCGTCATCATCATTTGAACCAGAGTTTTGTGGAAGACCTTCAGGTTTCTGAAAAATGAGATCATTTTAAAAATCTGTAAATCATGAATTCACAGTTTGCTCTTTGATTTTTAAACTTTGGAAACAAAATCAACTGAAGCTTTCTTAACTTTTTAAAAACAAAGGGGGACATTTTCCTTCCCTGGAAATTTGTAGAATGAATCATTCCAACATTTCCCCATTGTGCATTTGCGATTACCCTCAGTTCAGTTATCATTTGATATGTTTACATTATTAAGCTGAATCAAAAACAGATTCATCTCCACTCACAACGTCACTTATTTTTTTGGATCCCAACCAATCATCGAGATCATCATCGGCATAATCCACATTATCAACCATTACGTGAGCTTTGATTTCAACGGGAGGAACTTCAGCACTGTCTTTTTCAGAAACCTCTTTTTGTTTTGTGTTGCTTTCATCTTCGCTGGAAGAAAAGTGATTGAGGTGCGGAGATGGTTCTTCATCCTTTTCCTTTGCTTCAACATCAGCAATTTGAAAGTTATCTTCAGGATCCAGGTCGTCCTGAAAACCAGCCACCATCGGATTTCCACCTCCTTCATCCTCGCTTTTGTTACGACATTTGACAAATTATTTAATAATTTTTAATTAGCTTTCCATGAAATTTAATAAATACACATAAAATATTAACTGTTTTAGCAACCTGTCGCTTTCCAGTTCTGTGGTTGGATGAGTTTCTATCTTGCTCGGCTTATCGTCCTCCAAGAATGACTTATCCAAGCCTCCCTCAGGTACAAAATCTTCAACACTTCCCACGTTGATATCTTGAGGGCCTAGAGTCAACTGAACAGATTCTGCACAAAAGAATTTTCAAAACCGATATTCGCTAATTAGTATATTGCCAATTTTTCACACAACTTGCAGTCATAAAATCGAATTTTTAGATGCCATTTCCACATTCGCTTATTCAATTTGGATTTTTTTTTTCCAAACAGCCAGCCCAAAATTTCAGAAATGTTAGGTAGATGAACTGGAAATGGGTGCCTTACCAATTTTGGCTTCATCAGTTGGAAGCACTGCCCCATCTTTGATACCCGCCTTGCCAAACAGTCTTGACATAAAACGTCCTGCTTTAGGCTCGGACGAACCATTTTGAGGAAGAACAGCTGGCTGTGATGCGGGTGTAGCAGGGATAGAAGGAAGTGGATTCTGAGCTCCGATGATAATGGAAGGACCAGCGCTGGGTGTGCTTGGGAGCGACTTACACTTGTTGGCCAGGGCAGATTCGGACGCCGATTTATTGGCAGCTAAACGAGTGATGATAATGGTAAAATAGCGATCCCAGTATAGACGGCAGGCAAAAAAGAAACAAAAATTCTAACCATCGACATGATGTGTGCTTTGACTGTGAGGCAATGCGCTTTGACCCTGTTGATCTGGAGCAATCGGAGTAACTGTCGACAGTTGTTCCGCAACTTGCCGACGCTTACTGGTCAGTGCCTCCAAAAATCTAAAAACGGAAACAAATTCACACATATTGAACTCAACCACATGTAATAATTAATTGTTAACGTTCACTCACAAATCATAGTTTTGCTCCTCTGAATCCTGCAGCAAATCAAGCTCTTCCACAGTCAGTTCAGTTTCCCTTCTGTTGGTATCCAACTGCCTGCGTAGAGTTTCCCGCTATAAAAAGGTTAGTCAACATTGTCATTTATTAAGGCAAGATGGAAAACGGAATCCCCCTGAAAATATGTAATATGAGAGAAAATTGTGACGCTAAGTGAAATTTAGTAAGTTACGTTTTTTTCTTAGAAAGCAAAAGTTACAAATAATTTGAAATCGATTGCATTGTACAAAACCTCAAGATATCGATTTTTATCATGATGCTTACTTGCAACTGGAGAAATGGCAAGTTGAAAAATTTGTGCAAATACTTCAAACCAAACCCATTTCGCATGGATCCTTCCGTGTATCGTATTTGAGCAGAATCGGTTGGCCTACACAATTACAAATTCAGCAATAAGACTGCAAATCATCGAATATTCATTTACAACTTTAATCAGCAAAATTTATGGAACTTACCTTTCTAGACTCTCAACGAAGAACCGTACATCATCCTCAGAAATAACGCGGTGATGCCCCATATCGCGATGATTCGCAAAAATGAGTATGGGAATATGATCCGGGATTTTGGGCAATTCTCTCTGTACATAATCAAATGTCCTGGAATTGGTAAACCGACAAAGAGTCGTTTAATTAGAAAATTAAGAATTTGGCACAACGCACACACAATCCAATTTGTTGAACTTCCTACCACTGCTTCGTAATATCCGTCATGAGAATAACCCCATTTGTGTTTTTGTAAACATCCACAAATTCCGCATCCAATGCAGGTTCTTCCATAGCCTTATTCAATTTGTGGAGAAAAAAAACGAATTTCAGATGCAGGCATAGACAGAAAGATAAGTAACTTAAGATTTGCCATTGGCAATGAAAGATTCTTACTTCTGGAATGCTGTTATCTAACTTTAGCCCCTCCATCTTTTTCTTCTTCTTGCCTTTGTCGACAACATCCCAGACTTCGACTTTAACGACATCATCAGTCGCTTTGTAGTTCCATTGTATAGATGTTACCTGACAAAAACGTTCGATGTCAAAGAATTGGTAATCATCTGGAAAGTTTACACAACATCATATTCTACATTGAGATGTGGATTTTCCCATGTTTAATTGCTATTCATTGATGGAAAAACATATGTTCTGATAATTCTGCTATTTATTGTAAGTAGCCTACTTTTAAATCAAGGCATCAAAGCAGAGCAACTGGAATTAAAAAATAACACGCAAAAAAAAACCTGTACATACTTGTATTTCTTGTGTCGGCATATACTCTTCTTTGAATTTCTGGCCTTGTAGACGATAAAATAAACACGTTTTCCCAACATTACGATCCCCTTTAATGATGATTTTCACTGCGAGAGAAGACCGCACGTTTATCATCAATGTGCTCAATTTTTTTGCGCAAAATCTGCAGCATATATTTTTTATCTGATTTTCTCACTGTTATATTGCACTCCCTTGGCAAATTTCCTTTGCAGACTCTGTGCCATGGCCTGCATTCCTGGTGGAGCATTTCCTTGGCCATCATTATTACCGACCAGCTTTTTCAAAGCATTGAACATGATGGTAGTAGAGGCTTGACTATTTTTGACTCAGTTACACCTCTTTACTAGGTACATGTGCAGTTTACCTAAATGAATATTAGATAGAAACAAATTTTTTGAACACAGAACACTACACGACAGTACAATACAATATTTATTCACGAAGGTCACAGTAAAGTGACGTATGAATACAGAAGTTATATGTTAGAGGATAATGGTACGTAGGAAGGAAATGAATTGATCTTTCATAAATATAGAATAGGCAGAGAGAAGAAAAAGGAAAAAAGTAAACATACAAATATAGCACTCGCCAACAATGGTAGATTCGTTCAGAGATAAATCGGACTTACTAGATAGTCAATCTTCACCGAGGTGGAGGACTTCGTCCTAAGAAGATTCAAAGGAATGTACTGTACTTTGCCCTGAACAAAACTGCTCACATTATTGCCCAAGAACCCTACGGAAATAAAAATTTTGAACAATCGAGGAATACAACTTACTAAGATCCGCATAAAACGGCACTTACAGGAGTTGATCCAAACACCGCATTTGACATTTGATGAAAATTTAATGCAGAAAGTACTAGAAAATGACAGCTGTCTACGCGGAGCCGCATTCGAATGCAAAGGAAATAGAACAATTTGGTAATCAGCGCCATCTGTTGTAGAAACAGGAAGGGGAATTGATAAGGAAAATTCGCGGCATTTTTGAATATGGGTCGACAATTACAGGTCGCAAAATGAATCCAAGGCACCTCATTTTGTACCGAGGGATCAAATTCCCAAGATACAAACATGAAATGGGTTCAAATGTCTAACACACATGTTTGAAAATACGAGTATTACTGTAATGAGCTAGAGTTCAAACCTAATTTAACATTCGATATGATGCAAGTGCCTAAACTTCACAATTTTTTTCATGATTAAAACAAACTAATTCTTTAATGGCTGAAGATGGTAATATCGGTCTGTCCAAACACTTATGCATATCATTAATTACTTTAAAAATCAAATTTCACCAATGAACGGTTGAAATTCTAGAATAAAACAACTACTTTTTTGTGGAAAACATAACATCAAGAATGAGTACCATACTCCGTACTGTATATATTTTAAGAGATGCAAATAATTAAACAATATAATTCTTATTTTTATCCTTAGTTGAAAGCAATTAAGAATACTTTCCAAAATCAGAAATAATTTTTTTAATGTAATTTTTATTTTATTCATCAGTTCAAGTGTACTAATCCTTCACGCTTGATAAATTCTTTCTTGTCGAAGTTAACCCTTACATGTACAGTATTTGGATCAGATATCAAGCAGATTGATTACGTACGTTATTACATATCCACTACAAATAAGCATGTAGTGAAGTTACCAGACCAGGAGTCTTTTGCTCCAACGATGACCTCAACGGAACCACAAGTTGCAAAAATAAGACATCACATACATGTATGATTATATTTATTATCTGAACAAACACTTGAACTGTGACCACTACATTTCAATTAACAATAAACCAGCTAGCAATGAAAAAAATCCATAGGTTAACATCAAAGTGGTTAACTGCAGATTTTCATACTCGCAAATTATGCAGCTGCCCGAATACTAAAACAACAGCAGATTCTTTCAGGTTTATGCAGATTAAATAAGCTTAATACAGGATTAAAATCATTCGTACTTCCTTAAACAGGTAAGATCCTATTGACCCTAAACTTTGTAAGTTATTTATCCACATTTTCTTCACGATTTTTGATACCTCTGAATTTTTCATGTAATGCAATACCTTAAATTTCACTGGCATTGTGTGGAATGATTTTGAAATGCGCTTCATAAAAACAATATTTTCAAACATATCCAAAAACTAAATAGTTAGTTTCAGTGAGATATTCCAGACACGACCAATATTTATTTATTTATCCAACAAATTGAGCTGGATAAACAAACAAATTTAATGTTGGTCGTCACTGGAAAATCTCACTGAGAATTAGTATTTATAAAAAACCGCCCACTTGCAAGTATGAAAAATGTTTAAAACCTAGGGGAATTTTTTTCTCTTTAATTTAAAGTTTATATTGTGTAAAATACATGCCTAAACTAGATTAGACAGAATCTGGTGTTCTTCACGATCTGCTGACTGACAGTATATATTAAAAAGTATAAAAAATATCATCACAATTTGTTACTGTTAGTGCACGCCGCCTGTACCGAAATGAAAAAAAAAACTATGACTAACCTACATTCGCTCGTATGTCCTTTCATAAAAAGAAATTTTCAAATCGGTTTATACCCTGATTTTAAATTATAAAATTAGGTTAACATAGAATACCGCAAATAACAGCCATATATTTTTCCGAGATGAGAACTGGATACAGGAGCGTTTCTCTGAGATATCATCTTTGGGTTTGTGTTTTTGGAGCTTTCACAAAAGCCCGTGGGCCATCAGTCACTCCGATGAACTTTACACAAAATGCTGCACTCTTAACTTCTATACCTTATTTCACTTTTATTTTAAAAATAAAGTATTTTTCCCTCCCCCAAGTTTAAATTCCGATTTGTGAAGAAATTTTCAGATTTGCTCAGTTGCGAACATTGTAATGTGCAATTTGATAGCAAAAAGCTGAGCAAACTGTGCGTAATAACTTCAATTATTCTAAAAATGCAACTGACTTGCAAGACCTAATCCGTAAATTTAATGTCTTCTTTTATGGACATTTGAAAACCGTGCGCAAGCATTTTTTTTAACATTCGGCTTCAGTGAACTGGCGAAATGCAGAATCCGAAAAGACACAAACGTATGGTTTCCAAAGACAATAAAATGATTAAAGATGTCCCACTGATATAAAAAGACTATAAAAAAATTTCCGGTAATAGACCGCGAAATTACAATAAAACATGCTGAAATCCTCTCTTTGAAATCAAAGATCGAAGCACTATTACGAATTTGTGCATCATTTTGCGCTGAGAAACTGAGCGGAAAAACAATGATAATACTGACTGCAAATCATTCGATCTTCTCTGCTTTTTTGTTCGACTTTCCTAAAATCTTGCGCAACTCTTTTGACATGAAGTAAGGCTTTTCGGCAGACCCATCATTCCGTTCCGAATCCTCCACTGAAAATAAACAACAAAAATATACTGCCAGCCGAAATGTGCAACAAATTACAGTGGCCGAACACAGACAATGACGAATTACTCACGGAAACAGAGAAAAAGTGTATCGACTGCCATTTCGTATACCCCAAAGAAGGCAGACGCTACCATGTAGGAACCAAGAATGATAACCTGACAATGCATTAATATCTCAATGAAAAAAAAATCTTGAGAAATAATTGAGGCTATCCTAAAGTCAACACTCGCAAAGATAAAGCAGCCAATAACCAGTTTTCATTAAAATATTTTTTTTTTTGCATATGAAACTGTTTTATTGTCACGAAGTAGCGATTTAGAAATTGCGAGGACTGACTTTATGATCTTAAATTGAGAGGGGAAATTTCTTTAAGTTATGTACTAACAATCACTGGAATAAAATAATAATTCAATGGCGGCACATAGTCTTGGCTTCCTGGAATTTGTTGACTGAAGAAGAAGAAAGAAAGCACACCTAAATCGGAGAAATGCATCAGTTTTGAGGTAAAAACTATCTGTAGACATACAGCATGTGCACATTGAAGGAATCAAACCAACGATTAACTTACCCAGTCCACCTACAACGACTAACTTGCCAATGAAGAGGAGGAAATCAGTAACTTTATCCAAAACAACCGTTCTGAAAAGTGAAAAAGCCAAATGAAAACCAGACCTACTGAAGAAAACTTACATTTCTATGAAGAACATTATACATTTGCCCACCTCAAGATATTACGAAGCAACAAGGTGAATGCATTCCGAGCTGATGTGCAGAAATTCTTGCCATAAATTGCCACCTAAATACAAACAAAGAATTAAAATCGTGATTGGCCCAGAGTGCTAATGGGAAATTAAATAAATCTAACCATGATGTAAGCGTTTTTGTTGATGAACTTTATAAATTTTTCCAAGCACCAAAAGCAGCATTTCAGACAGCTAGCAAATCAACAAGGAAACTTACTTAGTAAATAACAAATAAATATTTACAATTAAAAAACATGAAATTTATTAGAATTTTCTTTTTGAGAAAAACAGGAAATATAAAAATTCCACTTGGCTTGGCAAAAAACTGTACTATACGACTTTCTTAAAAAATACTGATAAAAAAGCAACAAGAAATGAATAATCACTTACCACATTATGCATTTGGCAAAGGCATTGTCGGCGTACTGCTTCAGCTTACGGTCCGCATATTCCAGCATTATGCGAATCATTCTCACTATGGCGATGATCAATGATCCGAATGCAATCGAGCCAAGGTGATAGCTAATTGAGATGTTGGAAAACATGTTTCAGAGCATGTCAACCATATCATATGATCTAGTATAATTTTTTGTGAAAGTACCGGAATGTGCGCCCGGAAGAGGCCAAAACTGGGCATAAAGGCACGTCTCTCGGTTTCTTGAAAGCCCAGTACCAAGATGAAAAAGCTCCAGCCAATATCATTTGACTCATCCCGTCCACGAAAAACAAGGCCCACAGGAGACCAAATAAGTTGTAAAACTGGGCACCCCAGAGCTTCCCATTGCCCGAGTAATCAAAAAAGTTGCACTCGCCACATGAGGAATCAAATGTCTTCAAAGAAAAAAATATTTATGCAGCACAACTTGCGCTAATATTGGGATTGTTGGATAGTAGAAGCTGTCTACTACAGTATCACTGATTATGTGCTTCGAAGAGAAATTATCTGATAAAATTTCAAAAGTTTATGAAAATTATTGCCAGAAATTTTAGACTACCTTAGGATCACAGGAAGATCCATTTGTATAATTGCAACTAAGAAGAAAGTGTTTGTTTTGATCTTGAAATACCCGATACGTCGGTGTGCCAGTTGATGCCAAAAATCTTTAAAAAAATTAAAACAAATTTACAAGAAAAAAATCATAAATAAAAAAAGCAAAACTGCTCGTTTAGCACTTACACAGTAAGTACACCCCAAAATCCGATTATAACAATTTGCAAGACGAATGGGAAAAGTGGGAAAAATAAGGCCGACATGATATCCGCAACAGCCCTAAAGACAAAACACCAATAAAGAACTGCCCATTTTCCAACAATATTAATCATTATCAAAATATTCTAAAATTTACATACTTGCTGCTTTCGTTAATCAATGCCACTGCAATAACAATTCTCTTGCGCAAAAAGATGACGATCAACAACACAATGCCAAGCAAAACAGCAGTTATAATGCCTAAGGCGATACATTCGTTTAAAAGATTTTGCCAATGTACAAAAATAGACAAGCAAGCAGAAGCTGGACCATTTTAACTATTTTACCAAACACCAGCCAAGTTGTTCGCAAATTCAAATAAGCTTGCAGATTAGTGGTGAATTGAATTTGAGCGTCCGATCCAGGAACCCCTTCCAGATCCTTGTATTGGTAAAAACTAAAGCCACAGCCTATTCATACCAATTGAGAATATTAGTCAGTTTGATTGATGACCATGAACTATCATTCACAGAATCCTAAATTTGTTTTCTATCAATAGCTAAATTTAACCAATCTTTGGTTCAACTTTAATTATTAATCAAATCACAGAGGTGAATTCTCAACTACAAACTTACCAACGCCAAAGAGCGCAATCATAAAAAATAGGCTGAGCCAAATCATTAAGCTTCCCAAGAGTCGAATAAGCACGATCCATAAAAACGATAAAAGCATGGAGAATACGATGCCGCTGAAACGAAGATAAGCCAAACGATTCATTAAATTATCCACGATAATCGTTAATAGCAAAAATGAAGTTTTTTGGAAAATGTCACATACATTAACATCCACCACCAGCTCATCTTGAAATCAGCAAACATCATTTCCCCGACATTGCGGGCGTTCATCAGTTCTGCTAAAAATCTGCAATGCGAGAGTAGTTTAATGAAAACATGAACAAAGTCACAAACAATGAAAATCCTCTATCCTGCAAAGAAAGTAGAAAAATAAGCCATTTACTTGCTCGCGTCGCTGATAGAATCATTGGTAACTGGCTGACCATTGGCATTGGTAACAACGTGACCGAATGCATCAATAATATTGGTGAGAGTTTCATTCATAAAACTTGGCAGGCAACGACTAATCACTGAAAGTCGAATTAAAACAGTGTATGAGAATGATGTACAAGTTTAAAAAAATTACAATCTTTAAAGATTATACCAGTTGAAACCCTCAAACTACACATGCATCAGGTAAAAGATAAATTCGTGATGCATCCATGCAAACTTAACATAAAATTGAAACTAAATGAAAAATTTATGAAACCTAGTCATGAAAAAAAAAATTGTGAATCAGATATTTTTCTACAAATTGAATATTTGTGTCAACTTTTAAACCAGAATCATATTATGTTGATGAATTTTATCTCACTAGCATGAACAATTTCTAGTTTTTGATAACAACCAAGATGCATGTCACATATACAAATTTAATTCTGGTGACCACAAAATCATTAGTTGGACTATCCTGAAGCAAACCATACAAAACAACGACAAAAATACTGTACATGCAAATCACTATCACGCAGAGTTGCAATAGAGGGAAGCCAATTAAGTCAGTGAGGGTAGTTTACTTACGAGGATTTTTTACCCTGTGCATTCTCCCTGCACCGATATAACGGTCCAGATCAATTTCCACCATGGCAGAACCTGGGTCAACCCACCCACAAAAGGAAAGACAGAAACAGGAGATAAAAAAGAGACAGGTGGAGGAGGAGAAAAGCAAGTAACAGACTATGGTTAAAAGCAAGAAATGCACAACTATAAGAGAAAAAAGCTAACAATGAACATTAACGAAAACGTTCAATAGATTGTAATATTTTTAAAGTTAAGTCTTTCGTGGGGGGCAATTTCCTACCCAGCGCCAAACAGACATTGAAAATTCAGTGACGAATTCCTAGAAAATGTACGCCGTAAAATTTTGATTCTAAAGAGATTATAGCGAATGGAAATAAAAAAAGACTGAAGGTTAAGCGATATAAAAGAAATTACAAGTGCCATTAAAGAAATCTCAATAATGTGAGAAAAAAATTAGAAAGTAGTCACAAAAAAAAATGAATGGGTTACCGAACGATGCACCTCCCAATCAAATTTTTCAATCAGGATATTTTATAAATATCTGAATATCAACCATCCTTTCTGCAGGGCAATTTGCTCCGTTTATTTGATATTTAAATCCTTTTTTAATACCAATAATTTCCAATAATAAAAGTAACATGTTTGATGAAATCTGTCTCTACAATATTTTATTAAATATTTCTTCTGAAATGTGATTAGCCATAACATGCAAATACACATCGCTGGAAACAAGGACGTGTGTACAAGTACGCTGTGTTAAGAATCAACATGATTTGCACACCAAGCAGTTAGTGAAATGCAATCCTATTACATTTGAGATGTGGATATATCTAATGTTAAAACATCATTGCTCTTGTGCAGCACAAAATATTCGCTTTGCCCTACTCAAGGACAAACTTCCCAAGTTTTCGTTACTTCTTACCTGGTGTGGAAGCAAGGTAATAAGGAGCACAAGCGCCATCCTGAGCCAGTTTTCTGAGTTGTTTATTTGTGTATGTCTAAGAAAAGGAATTTGTGAAATAATATTTCCTCACGTTGTCGATGAATTAGCTTTGTAAATGCATTCCCATGAAACTGCAGGTACCTTCGACAAATCAACTTCGTATTTGCAAGTGAGATTTTGCTGATACTTCACGAGATCTGCAGTTGGGTCAAGTGCGGCAAAAGTGTATTCGGGACAAGATGATACACAAATCTGCAAACAAACCAAGAACTTTTAGATTGAATATTCAGCTCAACTCTTGGAAGCATAGCCATACCACATCAGAAAAGCACACTATTTGATGCATTAAATTTAATAAACTGATTGCAAATCTTAAAAAAATCTAAACATTTTCATTTGCATGTATATTCTAGTGGTCCGGAAATTTGGATAAGGTACTCGTCACATCGTTTAAAATTATTTGAACATGTACCAATCAACGGGCAATGTGCCTACCTTCGTACAGCACCGCCTTTTCCATTGGGGGGAACGTGCAGCCACTGCAGCGCCCCCTGAAGTCAATGGTAGATGCAGGTATAATTTAGGAAATTGTTATTATGCAATGATTAACGTATTTTGCGAATCATTCGTTAATTAAATTGCCTTTTGCCCCATTACATATAAAGTCACAAAGAAATTAAAATTATTGTCCAAGAGGTGTGAAATAGTTACAACATTTCTGCCCCTGACTACCCATATGAGCATGGGAGCGTTCATCAACAAGAATGTGCAACTCTTTAATTGTTCAAAACAATCGGTCTTTGATACCTGGGGTGTGGGGCATCCGGTAAAAATGATGCTGGGGTTGGCACATCTTGTCAAATCAAAAAACATCAAATATTTTCTGTCCCTGGAATTCACGAGATTATAACAACATTAAAGGAGAGTCGACTTCTAAGAAGCGGTAATCAATATCTAATGCTCACGAAAAATTCCCCGCTCCACAGATATTCCCATAGCTATCTGTGGGATTCAGAATTCGCTCTGGATCTCCGTGAATAAAAGCTAAAAAGAACAGAATATAAGACGATCAGAAAGCTCCTAAGAAGGACTTGCGAGAATTGAGAACTTGATGGAATTCTGCACGTACCAAATACTGCGACAACTCCCCATCCGATTAAAAATGCTAAAAACAAACCCAAGCACAAGATATCCGTGCAGCCCCTAGGAATAAATAAAAATAAACTTTTTAAAGATTTAATTATCGTATCGCAGGAAACGGGAGAACTTCAAAGAGGGCTAAATTATCTGAAGAAACAACTCAAGGACGCCAATGACAAAAATCTGAAGAAATTGCAAAATAGGAAAAAAAAACCACTAATAATTAAGCAAAACATCTCAAAATTCTTTAAAATTAAAACTTTCAGGAAAATTCATTAGTTTAAAATGCGCAAACAAAAAAGTTGCACGCAGGCACAGAAGCAACTCCTACAGAACATCAATAGTCAGTACATAGCCTTTGCATCAGATACTGTAATTAAAGTCCATGATCCAAACGTTATGAGAAACTCATTTTTTATCAGTGCCATTAGACACATTTGCATACACCCATCATCTACACTTGATAAGCGATGTTTACGAGCAGACTGTCAATACCACTTAATTATGACACATCCAATCAAGCACTTTAACGACGGAAAATGTGTTTTCACACGCTGGTGGCTACGTCAATTGAGCAGTTGCCAATTTTTTTTTTTTTTTTGGTATTAAAGTTGAATTGTTTCCTAACTAACCGTTTTAGTGCTTTTCAAAACGTACCTTTTTTTTTAAGGCTCGACTCGATGGCAACTTGGCAAGGCAATGTTAAAATTTGGAGAATCACACCAGTAGTAAATGCGATATCACCAGCATTGACTTTTACATTTTACTTCTCTGTAACTTTTGTTTTATTTTATTTTTTGATGAATTTTGATCGAAATTGATTTTTGATGCCATGAAAAGTGCTTGTTGTGCAAACACTGTACATGGTTATATTAAGTGACATTCTGTCAATTTTAAATGCCATTACAGGCACAGGGTTGAGTCAAGGGAAGCACATCTCTAGAAAAGGAAAAGTCGACACATAGATCTTTATTGACCTATAGTACATCAATCAGACGCGCGAATCAATATTTGTTATTGCACTTTCGAATTTTAAAACACGATTATGATGCGCGTAATTTTCTTGGAGTTCTCCCCCCCCCTTCCTCCCCAAATGTAGGCCATCAGTGGTCATCATTCTGTTGTTTAGCAAACAGTAGTACGAATTTAGTAACAGGTTATTGATCGATAAGTTTTCTTTCCCACCCCCAGACATGTCAACATCGAGTAAACAAATTGGAAATAGTTCAGCTTTTCCTCCGCGCATTTCTCAGAAAGCATTTGCGATAACTGCGTAATCTTATATTCTCACTATTAAAAGGCGTCACCAAAGTTAGTCGAGTTTCATCAACTACACCTCAAACTAGGTTACCTTAGAGCTTCGATGGATCGGATCAATCACAAGCTTAACTTTCAGAATTTTTCGATAAAATAACCAGGTGATCAGAAACTATCAAATAACAAATGGTACTAAATTAGAGTGGGGTTTATTTCCATTGACATTCAAGTTCTGTACATAGATCACACCTCAATCGCAGTGACGTACGCATGACCAAAAATCCAATACCCCAGGATCAAGGATCACAAGAATAACAAGAGACTGAACAGTCAGCATTTATGTCAGCGTTGTTCTATTAAAAACCACGTCTCGATCTGGTCTTTGCAAAATTACCAACATAAACTGTACGATCAACAAACAGGAGGAAAGTTAACGTCGCATTTCCCGTCAGTGTGCTCCTTATCTAAGGACTGGCATCGAACATTTGTACGCAGCCAGATAAGCGAAATTTCCATTGGAAATATTAAATTTGAAACCTATAGAGTCCGTGTCAGTCGAGCGGTCAATATAGTCGCATTAAAACGAAAAAGAAAAAAAAACTTCTGGCACTTTGGCTTCGACAGTGACATGATAAAATTGCTCAGCGGATCCCGGCGATAACTTCCCATAACGCGACGCCTGTCAATCATCCAGACAAAAACCCTAATGTAAATCGCTAACGATAACGGCGGATTGATTGTCATTCCCCATGCAAATGTAGACAAATTGCATTCTCTACAGGTGTTTGTTTCTCTGGCAACGTGCATTACCGAAATTGGAGCAACGCACGAGCTCGCAATTTCAATTCCCAGGAAGCAACTGCTGCCAAAACGGTTGTTGCAAACTGGAGCACGGCCACGATGGCGTCCTCCGTGGACCGAAGCCATGGCTACATCAACCCCTTGCCGTTTTAGCGAGCCACTCAACCACTAAGCACGAAAGGCCATCGACTGACAACCTGCACGATGAGTCGATGACGGAATATCGACAAGTTTTATCGAGCCGATAAGGAAAAACAAATTCGGATGCACGTTGGAGCAAACATGGTTTTTTAAAGTTTGATGAGGTCGTAACGGGATGCACGATCGATAGGCGAACCCATTTACCTGTTTTTAACCGGACCTTTAGGCGTGCCATCGTATTTGGGTGACCCAGCTAAAAATAAACAGAAAAAAAAACACGCATTAATAACAGAACATCCAATGTCAACAGTTACGCGTGTCCTGCACGCCATTCCTGAACGAGTCAGAATTTGGCGAAAGTGCTAAAGTAATAACCAGAAATTATTGAGATTGCGTTTAGATCGTATCATGTTCACCGTTTACGTTGTAAGTTGGAATTAAGGGTATCGTCATGGAAACCGCTCAAAGTCAAGATCTTAACACGCAGAGGGAAACTTGTTTGTCTGATTCGATGTCGGACATTTTTTTTTGTAAATTTACAACTTTTATAAAAAAAATCATCCTTGACATTGGCCTCAAATTAGACAAGAAAATAATGTTTATTTTACTCAGCACTTCCTTCGAGCTACAGTATCTGTCAAATGTACTATGATATACGATGAATTATCTTATATAATTATCCACATACATGTACAGTATATTTGATACAGAAGTACAATTGGATGTAGTCAGCTCCCATATCCATTTCAGGTACCAGACACGGTACGAAAGAATGCATATTGTATGCAATAGTTCGATACCTCGTTAATCAATAAATTACTTATTCATGCTGTAACCGCAAATACGTTTTTTTTTAAAGACGGAAATGTTTGGGGGCACAAAAACAAGAGCGAAAAAGATATATTGCATATCACAAGCGCCAATCATAAGAGGTAATATCTCATGACCCATCAACCCTATTTCCACCAATACCAGGAATTGGTTGGCAATTTGTTATTGATGGAAACATAATACATGTATTTCAATTCTACGAATTTCCTCAAAGATGAAAGAATAAGAAGTATAAACGTCAATACGCAAATTTATTGACGTTTTCTACTTCTTCTTCTTTCCTCTTTGAAGAAATTCGTAGAATTGAAATATCATGTTTCCATTGCCAACCAATTCCTGGTATTGGTCTAAATGGGGTAGATGGGTCAAGAGATATTAGATTGGGGCTTGTCAAAAATAGCGTCTACGAGGAAGTTCCTCGCAATGGCGCTCCCCAAGATGAATGCATGCTGAGAAAATTCGTTACAAATTCGTTCTGAAATTTTTGAATTTCTCCAGAACTACTTTGCAATTTAAGGAAAAGTTTCTTTACTGTTGCACGTTTACGCTAAATATTTTCATTTTTATTGAAGAAATGCAATTAATTTATGCAGGTGGATTTATGAATACTTTTTCGAACAGGCATAGAATAACAGGGTAATTAATAGTCAAGAAGTAGTGAAAACGTGTTTTCAGCTTGGAAAGGCTTTAAAATGTGGGGAAAAATTTACTTCTAAACAAGCACGGGGGAAATAACATTTGCGGGAAATAAGCAACACCGATGACTCACTTTGCACCGACAACTACCAACGTCACTACCTGTCTGTCATGTTCAAGCGGGTCAATAACACCGATAGTCTCGCAATCAGTGGGTCAGTTCCCCTAAGGACAGTCAGGAGAACATAAACGTCCGTTCAATTTCCGTGCCGATTGGTTTATGCAGTTAAAACTAAACACTCGTTTCAACAGATTAAAAAATAACAGGGACAATTGAGCCCCACTATAATTATACATGTACATGTAATTACGATCCTGGCAAATCAATATTAAACGGGCCATCTTGGAGTGCGTAGCCAACATTTGCTCAGCTGTTGCCTGCAAACAATGACTTTTCAATGCGTCACCCAATCAAACGATGGCTTAAATTATTAACATCCCAAGTAACTCGTTTAGACCCGGATCACCTATGATGTACAACTGTACGGTACATTTATGTACACTGTATGCAGGTATATGGGGAAAACAAATAGGCCTACCGGGTCGAATTCATGCAAAGGTTCCGAGCAAATGAGCTATTTTTAAAAGCGCAAAAACAGCTGAAGAAAGACAATCATTTATCGCAAACAATTCTGAACCCAGATTGGTGAAATGTGGAAATCCTACTGTTATAAGAACCATTTACTTTAAAATAAATTATAGACAGCACTATCGCACTTTAGCAGTCGTGAAGTCACCTTATAGTCACATCCAAAGTTATGGTTGTTTACAAACCAATTACGTGTATACTGAAATGCATTCCTTTTGCACACGTGACTTCGAAACTGCCAAAGTGCGACCCACAAAACTTTTGCCTGAATACCTTAATATCTACATGTATGCAAATTCATCACAAACGGACAATTTCAATCGAAGAAATAAAAAGTATTCGTAATACATAAGCATTGTATATTCATATTTTTTTTAGATTGTTAAAATACTGTTTTTCGAAATATTCACATTGTTTTTCACTTTGATACGGTCTATAGTTGTGCTAATTATTAAAATTGCGATGCAGGATGTCGACCCTGCATAAGAGCCTGTTGCTCCTATTTATGTTCACGAAATCAGTATTTTATTGTGTATTGTAATCGCGGTGATGCGCACACAAACTATTTATTAAATGTCACATGGATTGTAAAAAGTAAAAACGGCTGCTTGTTCTGATATCAGCATACGTCTATTTCGATCATTTTTTAGAAATTTCAAAAATAGCAGTCAAGTGTCGCCCATGACAACCTCACCAATCTTTACAAATTGCAGACATTTGTCGCAAAAACGTTATCTGGAAAAATGCACAAGTCAAGTTGCATCTACAGGGCGGGCCAATAAAAAGTAAGCCAACTTTATAAATACTCGAATTTGTCTTTCAAAATTTTGGACGCGAAAGGTGCTAACTTCAAACACAAATTGAAATAATGAAAAAAAAAAGGGATTTTTTTCCCCTAAATTTATTAAATTCCATTTACACATAAGCATTTTATGATTTTTATAAAGTTCGCTTACTTTTTATTGGCCCACCCTGCACATGTATAGAATACCTTCAATTCAATTTCAATTTAACTCAGTACCCTATTATCATTAAATAAATACCATGTATACGCGTGGTAGGGGGTGTAATCCACCTTGGAACAGGCTTTCCGCTGTTTCCAGTAGCATTAAAGGAAGAAACGTTACCAGAAATTTTAAGATTAATCCTAAGCTTGTGCTCGTATTTTACGATAGATATGAAAATGTTGTTTGATGTCCTTACTGTTAATTTAGATTTGCTTCCTGTCCCATTTGAATAATTTTCAATGCTGGGAAGCACAGAAATATTTGACGATTTAAGAAAAAAAATCGTCTTACTAGCAATTGCATGTTTAAACTAAACCTTTTTTTCCCCTATTTATTGAACAAATAGAATTATTTAAAATGTGTAGAATAATAGTTTGTAGGATGAAAGTAATTAAATTATGAGTTTAAGATATATTTTAAGAATGTTAAACGCATGAATTGCGTAGGCTACACATATGTAAAGTGAAAAAAACGAGTCTGAGGGATATTAATTTCAAAAAACCATTTTAATAAAACTTTTTCTTTCACTCTAACATATATTCCGATTTTATATCTGCCCAACCGGAAATCAAAGTTTACATAAATCAACTTAAATACTAGGACAAAAGATTTAAGAATCGTACCTCGGTAGTCGTAAAGCCATGCGTGCAAAAGGAATTGGTTTAAAGACAGCGCTAACTTCGAGTAAGCGTGTCGATTTTACAGACGTGACTTCACGACTCAAAGTAAATTCGTAAAGCTTTTGTATGTCTGAGTACCCCTTATGAGTGCAAGTTTCCTAGGAACCGCTCATTGACACACATGCAAGCATCTCCAAGTTAAAAAAGCGAAGCTCATTTTTTTAAAATTGAACCGAGCTATTTTGGCGACAAGGATTTTCCTAGCAGGCCATTAGTCTTTATTTAAAAGCAGGACCAAATCCTCTAATCCTACATTAAAATTCTGCGCTCGGTTTCAGGCGCCAGGAATAACGTCGCTCCGCGACAAAAATGCACCATAATTTCGTAATGCGGAACCCAAACAAGAGTCCATTATTTTATTAATAAAAGGCGCAGAAACCCAGCCCATGGCTTTCTGCAGCTCCGTCTCCATTATCCCAACGGGTTCGGTAATTAAGCTCCTCGTTTCACGGAAACAAAAAGGCCCGTAATTGAAAATGCTCTATGACGACGTCACGTGACCGCTATGCGTAATTGAAACGCGGTGGCAACATGAACGGGCTATTAAGACCTGCATTATTAAACTGCTCGTTTTCCGTACCCAAATTGCATCGCTGGTTTTATTAAATTAATTAAGTCGAGGGACTCGTAATACCTAGTGTCCTAATAGGTTTAGTGGTTTCGACTGTACGACAAAACACGCCATAGCACATGTTGCACGTTATGCACAGGTACCTTACGAATGTAAGGCAATGCAATTAGATAAATCTGGTAGGAAATTAGCCCAATTTCAGCAGCCCAAACAGGCCGTAATTGCGGAAATGACCGAGCAATTAAGAAATTACCATGTAGCGCCTGCAGGCTAATTGCTCAAGTGACGCGTTATAATTAACCATAACGGAGGAAAACCGCTGTCGATAAATGTACGATTTGATAAATTGCTCAAGACAGAAACCATATGCTTTAATGCTGTTTTTCCACTCAGGCTCAAACTTATGAGGACTTCTTTTTCCTCGACATATATACTAATCGTCTGTATATGTTTTAAACTCTCTTTTCACAATTTCTAAGTTGGTCATAATGGCTGTATCTGCATTTTTAAAAATTCCAAATGCAATTGAGGCGAGGAGAATAAAAAGGACCTACATGTAAGTCCACAATTTGGAGAAATTCGTTTTATTGCATGGAAACGCAGATGAACCCTCCCGCCATCTCAGGGCGTGTGAGACAGGCCGCATTCATGACGAAAACAGCCATGAAAATTCCAAGGCGTAACAGAAGGCCCTTAGTCCTGGACTTCGCCCCTTTCGTTGCTGCTCACAAAAGTTGTTCGCATGCAAACTACTGATTTCAAAGGTTATACAGACCACCTGTCTCCCTTCTACAGAAAATCAGTGGTAAAGAACAAGGAAAAAATGCTGATATCCACATAAAAAGTTTTTACTTATTCCTCTGACCATATAAATGACTTGCAAGTGTGAAGACCAAAGCTGATGAGTGGAATCAACCACAGCAGATTCAGAATTCTCAAACCTAATGCCCAGGTATCATTGGATGGTCCTGATCTTTATCACCACAAAGATGTACTTCCCATTAAGGTCCCTAAGGTGAAAGATGTTAAAATCATTGCTGAAGTATCTCACAGATGATAACGCAGCATATACATTGCATCCAAGATGATTCCTGGACCACCACAACATGATGACGAGGAACCAGAACCTGACTCTTTCTGTGCTGTTTGTAAAAAATATAATGGAACTAAAGTGTGGAGATTTTCCTTGGAGCCACATGGGAGTTTTGAATGGTCCTAAGTCCAGACACTTTCATCTGTTATGACAAAAATTTCACACAACATAGCAACGTTTTACAGTAACTGTACAATGACTTCCAACAACAGCTATTCATTTATACATTCAACTTTATTGTTAACAATTAAATAATCATTATTGGTCTACACAGTTTTTCTCTGTTTTCCAACAATTTGCTCTTCTGGACTTAGGCGCTTTCCATTCTCCTCGCTTCAATTCGTTAAGAGGGTGCTTAATTCCATGCATGTTATAACTAGAAATTTTGAATTCCACTTACTACACAAACTACACGTGGATATAAACTTCCTAGTCACGCACGCGTTAAACTTTTTTCTCGATTTCTAAAGGTATACACACCGAGGAAACTAAGCGAAACTTTTTCGGAAACCAAGTTTCATTTGAAGTTTCCTCGGCGTGTTCTAGCGTCTGTATTTGTAATGGTAAAATTCCCAAATGTAATTCGATACGATTCAAGGGGATTACCCTATACTGTAACTGTTATGCTAGAAATTTCGATACGATTCAAGGGGCTTAATTCCATAACTGTTACTAATATGCGTTGAGATAATAATAGTTCATGAACAATTAAGTATTAATTATTTGCGGATCGAGTTGCCTTCGAAATAAAAATCAAATTAGTTTTTTTTGTGGAATTATTTCTACGAGTGCTACGCTTGTTTTAGTTTCAAATAAGCTGGAAAATATGTATATGATTAAATAACAATTGTAGCGGCCAAATTTTAAGTATCAATACACTGCTTCGTTCAATTCGTCCGCATTGCACATCCACGCTGAAAAACTGAAGCCATATGACCTTTCGACATTTGTCATCAGTAAATGAACTAGCGCAGTTTTCTTAACAATTCAAGGATATTCCGTGGCCAAATTGTCTCAAGAAACTGCATAATCATTGCAGCCGCAATGCAGACTGTAGGATTACAGTCAGTGTCAAAAAAAGCTTTTAAGTGTATTTACATCAGCATTACCGCATTGTTTTCAAATTCGAGGATCTATCAAATCTAAAAAAAATGCTGCTTCTGCCTCAACAGCGCTGCCATTGACTAAAATAGCAAAGAACTGTTCGAAGGAGTTTGTGAAGCACTAAAATATACATATAAATACAGCTAGAATAGATTTTACGGCATTACAACATTCGAGAATTTTCAAAGATTACGATGAACGTCAAACTGCACTCGTCTTCACGGAAATGCGCTATTATTGAAAGCCACTTCAGTAGAAGAAAATGTTTTCTACTAAATTATCGATTATTGTGTGCTTTCTCAGATAATGCTACAAAGAGGATTTTCAGACATGTTCTCCAAGTCGTAAACAACCTCGCGAGGCTGGCACAAGTAGACAAACATTTTTAAAGCAACCTCCTATGACTGAATTAAGGATCGACCGCAATCAACAAATCAATCGAAAATCAATAAATAAATTTGCGTAATTAAAGTGCTAATGCAATTAAGCTATACTGTATATACTTTCTTTACTGAATTAACTGTCCGATAATTTGCAAACTTGATTAATCGTCAGATTATAGAGTATATATCAATTTTTTTATGATTGATGTCACTCCGTCCGCACATGATCCCCCACTAAATACAATAGAAGAACTCAGACAAAAGCTTTGCGAATCGCGCAAGTCACGTGTGTAATAGGATGCATTAATTGGTTCGCAAAAAGCGCTAACCTTTAGTGAATTTTTTAAACAGACTAGCTTTTCAATTTTGCTCATGCGCGATTTCCCAACTGCGCCAAAGTGCGATTCGCAAAGCTTCTGTATGAGTACCCCAGTAATCTGGCAGATCTAATTTTTTGGATCAGGCAGGCACTAGACTTGAACGATGCAATCAAGGAGATGGGAAACACAGAGGATGCTAAAACTGATCCGGACATTTTCTCAACTTTCCTGAAACCCCGTTCATGTCGTAATTTTTATTGCACATGTATTTCGAAATGACACTACTCACTCTATGAATGGTAAATTTCCGACAAGACTTTCATATAGGACCTTCATTCTAAGGGGTGAATCCATAAAGCTGGCTTTCCACCGAGCTGCGTTTCGCGCAAGGCCTTGCAATCGCGCTCGCATTGCTCGCAACGCGTTCGCTGT
>JAQGBX010000663.1:0-32078 GCA_034698745.1 Megaphyllum sjaelandicum | reverse complement strand
TAAAGTCGAGGAACAGACAAGCGCCGGACCTGCAATAGCCGCCTGCCCTTAATAATCGCCGGGGGGGGTTCCCCGGAATTTGCAAATAAGCGCCAGGGCGCTTAATACCGTATTTACGGTATACACGTTACCAGTATTCATTATGACAATATAGTGATCGAACATTTAGTTTATTTATTATACGAGCTGATCTCCTATAAGTAACATTGTTGTAAACTGTCTACCATCTAGCGTGTTTTTTATAATATTTAAATCAAAATGAACAGCAACCTTGGTTCACAAAACGTGTACGTACAGTATCTTTTGTATAATTAAAACAATAATGAAAATGCCCGAATGTACACTCTGCCTGGACATCTTAACATTTAAGATTTGTCAGTATCGTAGTCATCTTATGCATGTATTCTCCATATTTTTTAAAATCGAATACACTAATAACCCATAAAATACCGAGAAATGGAATTTGCTCCATTAAATGTCGTTAGTTATAAACTATAACAAATGTAATTTAGGTTGTCGTAGATAAAAATTAGATCCCTCAAGAGTATTTTATCAGTAAGCTTCAGCCTAGTTTTGCTGTGTAAGTTTAGAAAGATTAAATTAAAATATCTCAATTTATTCTCAGTAAGCTGAAATGGGTACAAAAATGTTGGTGTATAGATTTACGTTTTGCTAGATGTGCGTTTTTCTATGCATATATCTGATATAAACTTCAATTGATTGTTTATGGGCGCTTTAAATCTCAACTTGCAAAAAAGAAAAAAACAACCGAGGCAATGATGAAGTAATCTATTTTATGATTGACGAAATTTCTGTCAATCGGGATGAAATGGAAAAGAGATTTTTTGCTGATTTTAGTTTAAAGGATTTTATGGAGCATGATATTTTTTCCCGTAGTCATCATTTATCCGGGCGTAATAGCTAAAATAACTTTAAAAATCCCCTTGGTTTTTTTTTGACAAGCTTTCATATAATTTCGGGATATTTTTAGATAATATGCCGGCCCTCTATAATAAAATATCAACCAGCTTTAAAGCACATCCCTTACACATATCACCAAAAATTCTTTCTCATATAAGTTAAAATTTTCGATATCTAGGCGAATGTCTTTTTATAGTATGAAAAACTTTATAATCATATTCCAAAAGTAATCAGATTTTCAAATACGAAGAGCACAGAGTAGAAATTTTGATCATCAGTTTGGGGAAAAAAAATATGCTAATTTAGGGTAGGAAGCATTTTAGAAGGCATTTCAAAATACAATGAAATGCATGAAGCCTAAAATTGGAATGACGTTAAATGAAACATCACAGAAAATTGATGATTCACACATATACTTAAAGAAATACCTTTTGTGGGTATGATCTCATATTTGTTAACTGCGAATTAAATTTAATTCGTATCATTTGCCTGGCATAATGTATTTAAATAAAATGTATTGCAGTATACCGAAATTTAGTTTCAAAAAGTAAAAAAATATACAATTTGCAATGCTCAATATGTAACGCAGGGTTGTAGATGTATACCATATACTGTGCGGTGAAATATTTATGAATTCTTGTAATTGTCAAACATCGTTTCATGATTATGAACACAAGTATGTTTTCAAATGTATAACGCTGCATTTTCCCTTTGTTGTGAGTATCGCATTCCAGATGGAATTATAGGACACCATTACATTAATGTTATTAAATACGGCTTGTATTAAACATGTGCCGCACTCGTTTTCGAAACAACGTACTGAATAAAACATTTTCTTTTAATGCTCTTTTAACAGAAATTGGATAAAAAAAACACTGTATAGTTTCATTGTTACCGCGGCACTGCATTAAATCTGCATGTTATAGCCAATGGGAGTAAAGATGCTTTTCTAATTTGATAAAATAAGAGCATCCATGGCAAAGTAGGTTTTTTCCGTCGATGTCAGACGGTGTAGTGTGGAAAATTCTGTCGGTGTAATTAAAATAGCCAATAATGATACCATAAAAAAGAAATAATAAGACGAGCCATTGCTTAATCCTGCAGCTAATTCCAGACTTGAAAGTTGCTCATGCGCCGAATACGTGTTTTATGAATTTTTTCTATTATTAATGAGATTGTGAGCTCAAGTATATGATGAGAATTGCAGCTCGCATCGCTTGATTTATGTAATTTGATTCGAGAATTTGCAATTAAAACTAGATCAGAATTTGGATTAGAGCGCTGGAAATTTTCATTTAGATAACCGTTATACAACCTACTTCACAGTATAGCGTTAAATTAAAATGATTTTTTTTAAACTCGTCTATCCTGCATCTGCATTTCGAGTCTCATTACCACATCTTCGGATCTGTTACGGGGCGAATGGGATTGTGCAAAAATTTTCAGGAATATCAATTTCTCGGTCTCAGCGAGTGTTTACTTCAATCTTTTCGGGAGATTGTCATAACAGAAACATTAAATTGTCGTCATTAAAGCCGGAGATGGCCTCTAAAAAGAGTGAAAAAAAAATGTAATTGCATTCAGTGAGGCGAATCAGCTTGGTAAAAGCATTTCATAAGAAAGAGAATTAAGAAAGTCAACATCAGAGATCGATTAAGTGAGTGGAAAAGACACGCTCCTCCATTAGTTTCAACTTTTAACTTCTTAAGTAATGCTCGAAAAGAGCATTGCGCTCTCTCCAATTATAACTATTGGATGAAAAAATTACGAGCAAAAAAATGAATTTGGCTTTACACAAAAATCCCCAGCGTAAAAAAATTGAAGAAATTCTAGCAACCATAGCAACCAACCGCAAAGACGCATCAATGACGGTAAAAGTTAAGATGCGCATGTGAGGTCTGATAAAGAAGTTACATAGTACGTTATATGGATCGGAAGTAGCTTTTGTTACCTTCGTTAGACGATGTTGTTGCTATTGGAAATATCACTTGAGGAAGCATCTGCTGAAGCGATATTCGCAATGGAATCCTAATGTAATTTTGAACTCAAAATATTTTAGTTTCAAAGGCAGACTTTCAGCATTATAAAAAAACTGTTTTTATTTGCCAGTACTGAAGACCTTAGTTTTTTAAGACATAATTTGATACTTTTCAGCAGTACTCTCTGCGGATGTAAACAGGGTGATTCAGTAATGGTTTCCAAGCTAAGTGCACTCACAATTATATTTATGGGATATAGAGTATATATGCTTTTAAAACCGAAAGAAAAAACTTTACAAGAAATCGCAGGACTTCTTTATAAATGTCTCCTTGCTCTTGGGCATTCGCGTGGTAAGGAATTTTAAAGGATTGAAACTGTATTCGAACCACGAGTAATAATCTGAGCAAACCGCGCTTCACTGTCCACACGTTGTTTCCATAAATAACCGAAATTCTCTTCTCAACTTCGCAATTTTTCCGAAAAAATTCCGTTACCCAATTTAAAATCCAGCAAACCTCTGCATTTCTCAATTCTCTCCAACATGAGCCAGCGCGCTTTGTGGAGTCCAGATCATCATCACCCATGGCACCTCTGATATGACTTATTGATATTGATAGACGTGTAGCAAGCAGCAGATGTCCGGTCCACTAGCCCGTGCCCACGCCAATAGCCTTTTCAGGGCACAACTATCGATTTTCCTCGCAAGTATTCGCTATAGGCATTTTTCAAACCCGAAAGCAACTCGAACTATTTGAAACAAATTCAATTTGAAACGCTTTCGACCATGGTTTTGGCTGGAAACATTGTCATATTTATGGCAAAAAGACGAGTCCAGAGTCCCAGTCATCATTTTCAAATACTTGTCATGCGCATTTTTGAGCAGTCGTGCAACTCTGGAGGAATTTAGTGTGATGGGAAAGGAGGGTTGTTAGCCTGTATATTGATCACACAAAGAGCAATAGGAATGGAAAACCAGAGTGAAAAAGGTGAGGAATTTCCGGCCTAAAACCCTAAAAGATGCTTATCCGCGTATTGATTTGCATGTCATTTCGAGACTGTGCGTGACCGTGTATAGGGAATGTTGAAGGACATAGCAGAAATAAAACCAAACAGATAAAGGCATTGATGGATGAGACCCGAGAGAATGAATTACAGTCATGATGGGTGCCTAAGGCCACCATCCCAGTGCGTGACTTTTGTTAATTATTTTCTATTAAAGGTATCTTTTAAGAAGGAAACAATTTGTTGGCTGCTTAAGTGATATTTGGTAAATTTGAAGAGAATTCAATTCATTGAGGGCATTAATATGTATAGCTCCAACATGAAGAGCAGATTGGTGTCAAAAGTAGGATGAAACCTGACCCGAATTCCCACCTTAACAATTTGCATGTTTTAGGATGTTTAGACATGTTTGCAAATTGACATGTTTCCAAATGCGGCACGTAGGCTACATTTTATTGTAATTCGCTTAGCGAAGAATATATACAGTAGGACAGGTTATATGTTTACAGTACCCTCTTCACGAATCACGATATGCATTTCGAAAATGAAAATGTTTGCACATGATCATACATGTTCTGTACAGTACATCTTGTATGTTAGCACAGTAAAAGTGTACACTGTATACATACTGCAATATTGATATACAGGCATTGTGTATGTACAGAACGAGCAGAATAATTGATCTTTTTGACTGAATTGAATGTAAAATGGTGACTTTTTGCTAAATACAATGTAGGACACAATCTCCACTTGGGTTTTAAAAAGAACCAATTTAAAGTGAAACAGTCTTCCTACTAGCTGATACAATAATCAATGAAATCATGAGGAAGTCTAAAGCATTAACTTGGCTCAACTCAGCATGTCTAGCCAATTCAGTTTTTTTTAAATGTTAGGTGCTATTGCAAGTCTCGAAATAGATGTAATGTGCGATGATATCGTCTTGAGTGGAAGATGGAGTAACAAGATCACAGATAACAGAGAAGTTTAACTGCTCACTATTTTTGAAGGCCAGGTCCATCTTCTGCCTGGTGTTTCATGATAAGGCGTCGTCTGATCTGAAATGGAGCTGCCGCCAACAGTAGACTTTGAACAAAATGGTACAAATGCGTTTTTGTAGTCATGGAAATGTATTTACGTCATCCATTCCAGAAGCATGGTCAATATCGATAGAGAGCTAGCTGTTTATGAAATCTCGGACCAATAGACCCACTTGTCGACTGGCAATTGGTACTAAAGAGTTTGTAAGAAGTTTTCCTTTTATCGCTCTTTAACTGCTTTAATGTACTGTAAGTGCTAATGTAAAAGTACTGTCAGTCCCGCTGCTGCGATTACACCATAGTTTTTGCTAAGTATTCTAGATCCAACATATAATTGTTTGGTGTTATTGTCTAGACTAAAAGTTTTCTAAGCAGTAGATAATCTTGTCCAATGCACCTGCGTTAGTTGAAATAAAAGGGAAAATTGCTAGCTATTACTCAGTGGGTAATTGTTGCCATTGAAGGAATCTCGTGCAGCAATTAAGCCGAAATTGTGTCCTTGACCTTTTAAATCAATGCAAATGCAACTTGGAGGAATTTTTCGCTGTATACTCGATCAGTTGTTCCAAAAGTATTTGTCCAATCTTATACAAATACATCACAAGTTTATAGAAACTTTTTTCATTTTACAACCATCATTAATTACAACAAAATAAATGAAAATTATCGGAATGTCATACTGGCATTATGAAAGATGCTTTTGGCTCCTATATCTAATCATAAGTACCATGATGTTTTCATATTAGATTGAAACACCTGAAAACAGGTTAAAGCCATCAATAAGAGTTTTCAAAGTACATTTGCATGCACTTTCATAATTCTTAATTTCCAGTATTATAACGCTACTGTAATTTCATGTAAATTCACAACATGAAATTGTTCACCAGGCTTATATACATGTACACCACACCCGTGATAATTGCAATTGCATAGACTCATCAGGATTAAGGAAGGCGATACCCCATTAAATGAGATTAAAAAATATCCGAAAAAAACAAAAAAACAACTGGTGCTATTCAGGCGCCCCATTGACCAACTTTAGCGTGAGTGCCAGCTTACATTCTTACAATAGACTCGAATCCGGTATATTTATAGGGTTTAAGCTGAGCCAAATGTATAAATTAGCTGGTTTTTTTTTCTTCCCCCGCCAACGTACTTTTTTTTTCATCTAGTTAAGATCTTTGGCATGTTTAAGCGACAATATCGGGGAAAGAAAGTTTCTTATTCCACCCTTCATTTGCCATTATCTTAGCAAATGTAGACTTTTCGGATGCGTAGACACGTATCTCTTTGTATTCATATAATGCCCAGGCTCCAGTCAAAAGCGCAAAAAGTCCTTCGCGGCAATTGTAATTTGGAAATAACCCCGTTATGTACATGCTGTATACTCGTTTATAAAAGACGATAAGACGTATCTTCGAGTGGTTCTACAGAATCAAGGCACATGAAAATGCGGGGGAAGAAACTCGGAGTAGGTTTATTAAGTCTAAAGCACGACTAGCCCTTGTTAAAATATTTCATCAGAAGAACGCGTAGTTATTGTCTCATACAGACATACTTTAGACATTGTTCTCCAAAAAGTTGAACTGCTGACGCTTTTGTGAGGAGTACCGGTACGTCATTTTACGTTACACGTCCGAAAGTATATCCAAGAAAAAGCCTTAAACCACAAAGATGGACTCTGGATTTATTAAATTCTGATATGTCTGCAGTGGAGGAAGCACTAATAAGCACTTCAATTAGTTGATAATTGCTGAGAAACGTGAGGTAAATATGAAAACCTCCAATATTGATGTAATGCAGTTAAGGAAACAGCATCAAATTTTGTTTTTCGCAAGTTAAAGAATAATATTTATTCTTCAGCTACACGCGCCATACAAAAAGTATCCGTTGCATTCAAACTTACTACGGTCGACCAGCGTTTTTACAAAGTTGTAGGGACTCCCTTCCCCTTAAAAAAGGTCGTAAAATAGGAAGTTCCTAAAATGGGAAAGGTATTAAAAAAAACGAAAATGCAATTTGCACTCAACTTTTATATGCTTGAGATTCAAAAAAAAAAATGATTAGCAATAGAAAAATTTACTTATTTCTGTTTTAAAAGACATTGTAAATATTCTTCATAAACAGTTTTTTTTTCCATAATTAAAATTTGCGGGATATTTTTTCATGAAGGAAAAGTTTAGCAGGGTGAATAATTTATGCGCTCTCTGCTCATGTTTTTGGAATATGCTTGAAAATTAAGTAAACAACGAACATTAACTATAACGGTGTTGCACTATATCCCATTTCCATTTGGGAAGGCATTTCGACTAACGTTTCCGAGACATTTCCGGTTAAAGATGCAGCTCAGTTGCTTGAAACCCCATTGACCAACATGCATAAGTGACTGTTAACACGCCTTACATGTATCCCTGAAGTACATGTACATTGTATATCATTTAAACGATATGCAGTATTCACAAGGCTACTCGTTTTCAAGCGATGTTTTACTAAGAAACTTTGGAAAGACATACTAAACACATTGAAACTAACAATGATAAGATGCGACGGTGTACGTCACAGGTTTGTGCTCTTTTTCCTCATACTCCAGTATCCCAGATTTTGATATTTACCTCACGTTTTCAGGCCAATTATTGAGCTTCGAGAATTGCTGAAAGGCGTTCCTCTCATCAAAGACGTACCAAAATTAAATAACTCCCATGTCCATCATCGTTTTACATTAGTTGTTCATACTTTGAGATTGGAAGGTATTTATATTACCGACACGTATCATATTAATAGGGCCTGTACATTGTATGTTGAAAGAGGGATATGCCACCATTTTGCCATCTACATTACAGAACAAAAATCTGAATTGAATAATGAAACATTTTGCGAGAAATGATCAATTACTGATCATACTGCGTATGTAGTAAGTTATCTGACAATCTTTAAGCAATATCGCCGTATTAAAATGCGTAGCAATAAGGAGCAAACTTGTTACTTCCAACAACAACAAAAATAAAAAAAACTTAAAAAAAAGGAAACTCCATAAGAGGAAACTCGCCTCAACGATAAAGTTACATGTACCATGCGGAATATACATTTATATAAATAAAGTTGCCATAACAAATATACGACAGTGTTTGTATTTTATTATAAACGCGCTCGTTTTTTATTCCAAGCACGCAGTAACTATATATATATATCGAGGTGTATCCAAAGTATCAAATACTTGCACAATAAAACTTTTGTGACGGAGGACACTTTTTCGAGAAAAAATTCACTTTCAAAACATTTACAGTATACTATATAGGCTACATGACAAGTTGACAACCCAAAGGGTATCTCCACTAAAATACTGTTATTGAACAATGTGATTCAAATAATTCTTATATAATTATACATACAGTATACAGTTCATTCTATAATCTCCGAAAACAAATGTGAATACTTTGTGGGACCGGTATTTAAATTATAAATTTGAAACGCGTATTGCGTAAAATCTACCGCATAAACCATCGCGAAATCACAAATTATACAAAGAATAACGGATAAAGTCTTAGATTGTCAAAATAAATTTACCCGTACGTTTCCCAGAAGAGAAAAAAACCTCATGATGAATGCGCAACGAATTACACATATTATACGACCCTCATTTATCAGGAAATAAACCTATATGTATACTTTTTGTCAAGATTTCCGACAGTGCCCGCATTGTTTCAATTCATTTTTCGCTTAAAAAGTTTATATAAAATAAGTATGGTTCTAAGGTTATATACATGTACATGGGAAATACAGTACATACCTGATACGGTATATGCGTTATATATCTTCATTTAACTATAAATGAGCATTCGCGTAGAAATATTGATTTGCCATTCTAAAATCAGGAAACACCGGAAGTTTTTAATTTACCCGCATCAGTTCATGGCTAAGTTGTTTAGGATTTATGAAATGATCAGTGAAGCTATTAAGAAGTAATGCTTCAATGACCCAGCCTTTTTAGATATTGATATTTGATAGTGTAGTGCATGTTGTTGTGAGTTGCAGTGCATTATATGCATTATATGCATTCTATAGGATAAATGAACTATGTACAGTAGGCTACATGTATTAACTTCAACATCAAGAAATCCTTGCAAGCATTTCCTCTAATTGAACTTTCAATCGCATTATTGTGAGCATAGCTTGCTATACACAGTGTGCATTTTGTTACAGTTAGCTACGGTACATATTTATCGTACACGCGTGTGATTAACTAACCGGTTGAAAAAATCCTATAACAATGTTATGAAAACTATGGTATGCTCTGCATGCATGCAATTCTTGAAATTGGAAAAATATTATAGGTATAACAACTTCAATATTACTGGGGAATGCTTCGATATGCTGTAAAATTCTCCGTAATCCTTATATAAAAAGCAATTTCCTTAAATCCAAACGTCTGAGGATGATAATTATAAAACTATATATAAGTTATGATTTTAGCAAAACGTCTAGACATTTTTTACCAATTAGACGTTATTTATACAGTACATTTATATATGCGTGACGTCATAAAGACATGGCACGCTGACTAGGATATTAAACTTTTCTGCAAACTGGATTTAAAATTTTCGGTTAATCGTTCATTGTCGAGATTACGTCAGTGATATTATCTATGTACGCGCAATTTACCCAACTATGCTCGAACAATTTCTTAGAATAATTTGAGATGCGGATGTCCCATAGGATTAATTCGTACTTCCGCATAACTGGTTGAAATCGTCGTTTTTATTACTTGGAACGGTTACCACGATAATTTTATTATAAAAATCGGAGAAAATGAACCTTCATAAACTTTATTTACGATCGGCTCCAGTAATTGGCATCTTTGTGGCTCGCCTTTCTGCTTTCTCTTAAGTATGGGAGATAGCAAAACCATGTAGTACAACACGGACGAAATGGCTGCTGTATGCACTTGTACATCGGTGTTAAGTTTGTGATAGTAAAGAGTGAATGTTTATTCGTTCGACCGGAGCGTCGAAGCAGGCCCCAAAGTCTAGCAATATATGCAAATTACACGCTGTTTCCGTGTTAAGATATGTAGTGAAACAATCCTGGTTCAAAGAATCCATTGCAATGAAATAAATTCTCAAAATGCTAGTTTTTTATGTCCCGTATGAGGTGTTTGAATAGATAAATTGTTAAAAAAACAGGAAAAAACATCTCGAAACACACGTGAAAACATTTATGAACTGTTTTACACTTACACTTCATCAACGTACAACGAGAGAAAGAGAGAAAAATCCTTACACATAAAGTCAAGCTAACTGATGGTAGCTTTTACATACTAGGTATTTTAGCCCAAATGTTAAAAAACACAATGCTATTTCAGCTGAAATGGGACATTGGGAAGCAAGTTTCATTCCCTTTTTTTTGCTCAATGTTAAAGACTATTTCCAATATTTTGTACTATTTATCTGCTATAGTTGGTCTATCATCAAACATTGAGGAGGCAATCCATAAATACGTCTAAAATGCCTTCAGGTGAATGTCATTTTACGACGAAATACCTAGCCTAGGCCTAGTTTCTACTTTTACCATATCAAGAATTCTATATTGTATACTGTACATGAATTTGTGATGATATATTGTTTACGTAATTTAAAAAGAAAAGTGACAACGTAAATAGACAGATAAAGATTGACCTGAAACCAATAGGAAACAAATGTTTAGCAAGACTTATTCTGTATGACAGTAAAGCTCTTTCTTGAAAATATTTAACAAAGAAAACATACGTATTTTAATCCTTTAAGAATGCTTTTCGATAGCTTACAAACAACTACGTATAAATAATTAATTAAAATCAAAGAAACGCAAGTTTTGTATTTTTTTACCTTGTTCCCTTTATGCGAATTTTATTTGAAATTTATTAATTCATCTGTTTTCACCCCGATTCTTTCATAGAGATTATTAGCTTAGAGGCTAAATAAATGATTACATTATATCAATTTGAAATTTATAAATCGATCTGTTTTCGCCCAGATTCTTTCCCCCTATCCTCGGAGACCTTCAATTCCCTTTAGCCTCTCACGTGTTTACAAATCTCCAATAAACATATTCTGAAATATTAATAATGTGTTGTCACGGTCGATTTTAATGTCTAAACTTATGGGATTTTCATATTGGCCACATACAATATTATTATCGCAGTCGTATAGTTATACGAGTGCAATATAGTCGGCAGTAAAGATCAGCGAGAATCGTTGAATTTCCATGAACCAGATTGGGAGGGGTGCAAGTTGGGTGCAAAATATAATGGATTTGTCAGAAATTAAGTACCTATAACTCTCATCGTGCATTTCGCTAGGATCGCGGTCTTTGAATGAATACATTTATACGCCTTTGAACCATTCCTCGAGGGCCTAATTCCGAAAAACTGCGCAAACGCTATCATGACAAATTTTATAAAAAAAGATGTCCAAAAATGAAATCACAAAATGAATGATATTTATGTCTGATTTTGTGATCAACAATTAAAACATAAACAGAAGTAATAAGAACACGTTCAATACAAGCATATATATTTATGCAATACAAAATTGAAAAACTATCAAGTATGAAAATGAGAATAATATTTCACCTAGCCTATTCTATATTCATAGCACCCGTACAAAATTCTTAATTCTATTTTAATTTCTTAATAAATGTTTTCGCAGAAGAAATCGGAAGTTTATCTTAATTCTTAATGCTTCGAAGGATCGGTTCCTGGCGTTTTTATAATTTTCTTCCTGTTAACGAGTTCGGGCGATCAATTTAAATGCTTATTTTTCTCATTCTTTCCAAGTGGTTGCACTTCCCCGTGCATATATATTTCTTTTAATATTTCGAGCAATTCCCCAGCTCATTTATTAGAAGCTGAAGAAGAAAATACTTGCCCGTTGAGCCTTCAACGGTGAATACCACTCTTGAAATAAATGAACAGTCCTCCCCAAACGTTCATTATACGGAATTATTTCATGAATGGATGTTCAATCTATTCTCAGAGATTCGTGGCTGCACGCAATGATGCTGAAATAAGTAAAATATATGGAGAATCTATGGCCTTAACCCGTGTAAAGCCTAACATTTTCTCATACCAGTTTGTAATTTTATTGTAAGAATTATTTTGTTGATCGTTCCTAATACTCTTTTTCCTCCTCCAGCCACCCCTCTATTCCCGAAGACGTTTTTTATCTATCTGAATTTAGTTGCTCTTAACTCGATTTGAAAGCAGTCTGACAAGGGGTGATATCAGTTAATGCAAAATTTTATGGCTTCTACGATACTTAGGGATGGAGATGGTCTTGCAGCACTTTAGATTTTTTTTTGCCCTACCAGTGCTTTGGCTATGAAGTTTTTTTTTATTTCGCTAAGTTTCCCTTCAAGAAAGCCGTTTGAAATGACGAGCTATTATTTTTTAACAAGAAATTACCATAACTAATTTCCTTCATCATAGCCTCAAATCCAAAATCACGTTCAGATTAGGCAAATTTAATAAACTGTCTCTCACACTGAAGATACGGACGCGCGGGGAAATGTCTTCTGGTTATTAATACTATCGGAGCATGTAATAAGTTTATTATCACATTTTCTTGTTTTTAGTGTGCGCTTCAATCGCCTCGGCATATGATTAAGCTAAACTAGGCCTAATGAGATATAAAAAAAACCAACGAAACTAAACTTATCTAGTTAACGAGGTGCTATATTTTGTTATGGCAAGTGGCGCACTTAGCTTGATACCTCCACCAAATTGTGTTCTCAACCACAAAAATAAAAATATGCATGTACTTTTATGTACATGCAAACATATTTAGAATATTTTTTCGTCTTAAGGAATTAATAATACAGTATTTTGCCTTTTTGCAATACGATTTGCACGCCATGGTTATAAATTTTCAATTTTTTTAAATGAACTTTGCAAGAATCCAAAATCGAAAGCAAGAAATGTAAAATCGGGGGCACTGATTTCCAATGTTTGAGTTCGATTTTGGATTTGTACAAAGTTTTTATTTAAAAATACATCGCATATAGCCTAGCCTACAGTAAGTATTTTCGTTCAGTCAATAAATGTAAACGCTTGTAGTCAACTGCGCATGCGCGAAGCAATGCTACAGCATATAAAGTAACATTTTCCAGCATTCCCTAACGTTGACAAAGAGCAACGAGTATGTCACATTTAATGAAGCCTGGCGGTGCTATACACGTGTATTAACACTGTCGAACACCCTCATGTCTTGTATACAGTTTTGTAATAATTTATGTCTTGCAAGAAATATTTCATTGTAGATGAGTAATAATATGTACGTACGAACGTACGCGCTATAATAGCGGGAGGCATATTAAATTTTTTATCTATGTTTTGGCCAATTTTCAGCGTGGGAAATGAAAAGTGGCTGCTTAGACTAGTTTATTTATACATGCACGTACTTTTTTTTAGTCTGTTTTAAAATAATTAACAAGCTACGGCCAGACCTCAAATATACAACTATATGCAAAGGCAGAAACTGCTCTCATTAGATTAACCGTGGAATAATGGAAATGAGAAAACACGCGTATCACGGAATATTAAATAATAAATTAATGCAAAAAACCTCTTTAAACCCAGCACGCGAGATGTAAACGAAAACAATTTTTTTGTTTTTTTCAAAATAATTTTATTATAGGCGAGATATTATTCCCGTATGGCCCCATGATGAAAAAAAAGTCGTTTTTAGTTCAAAGAAGGCCAGCAAGAACTCAAATTCTATGGTTGTTGCGATTTATTTCCACAAGTAAACAAACTATGATGTGCATGTGTAGTTCATGTCATTAGTTGTGCTGACATTCTAGCTGAACTTGCGTGCGTGTACGTGACATAAATGAGAGACGTCAAGCCAGTAAAGATGCTTAAGAATCAAGACATGATCATGCGGTTTTGAATTTTATTTTTTTTGTATAATATTTGACGCAAACTCAGAATATAAGCCATTTTTATGCTTGGAATCGTCACTTCTCTCACCAGTTCTGTCGTCTTAATTATATCTTTCAATTTTTTTTGATGACAAAATGTATGTGCATTATATTGCAGACTTAAAAGCAAGATGAAATGGCAACTGCATGTAATTAATTAGTGCAGTAAGCTTATACGCGACAAGCCACTTAGCATATTAATTAGCGGCACAGGAAAAAGGTAGCAAGCAACAATTATTTCGTTAAAAGTAAATTGGAAACAGCGACGCGAAATGGCAAGCTAGTAAAGTCAACAAAGCAACATGTTCGTTCGAGATGTCCCATAAGAGTTCGTTTTCATTGGTTGGATGTTTTTTATCATTTCATTAGAGCATGCAGTGCAAACTGAATTTTGAGATGTATCTCGAGTGCATGTTGGCACTATCTTCCCTAATAATAAAAAAAAATTGAAACTAATTTTATCCTACCCACAACATTTATCTTGCCAGACACTTGGATGAGAAATGGAATATTGTAATTTATTTACACCGAATTTAACATCTGTAAATTTAGCATGTCTGTGACCTAAAAGGAATTGGCGATTTCTGTACACGTACAATTTGTTTCAAAGTCGAGTTTAGGATAAATGATTCATACGTATACAGTATAACGATAGATGCTGTATATGAAGAATATTTAATATTGAATGCATCATACAATGATGTATCATTAACATGTAAATAAATATACACGAAAAGTAAACGATATATCATTGATAAACAAGTGACAAACTTACTTGTACATGTATACATTAAAAGACCTTGACACGCAGTTATCGAACATGTTGTCAATTCGTCAATTTCGGAAAAAAAACTATAATCTTGGAAGAAACATATGTTTCTAAAATCATATAAAATTGCATTTTGATGCTGCAAAACATTATTCTAGATTTTTAAAGAGAATTTTTAATAGAACCATGCATGATCATATGGGATTTTTCTAATTGGCATTCTTTTTGCTGGTGAATAATATTCCTGTAGGAAATCCCTCATAAAGATTAAATTCGAGGATTTCGGAAACCAAGTCACAAATGCTGCGTTTAAGCGCGACATTTTCAAAACATGCATATAATGCCTTAATTAGCCGCACATGGCTGAATTTAGTAATCCGGGCGAGAATATGCAAACTGCTAATAAAAGCAATAACTTCTAAGCTGAAATTTGAATTGCAAATTATAACTGGGTCACTGGTGACCATTTGGGGTTCAAACGCTCGGCTTCAGGGCTGTAATTACCCATGAGCTGAACAAATGAGGTAATTTTGGCAGCGAAGATGGCGCAGTGTTATGCCAAGCATTTATTTGGCAACTTTGGACAGATCTGGAAAAACTTGGCGAGAAATAAAAGTCTCGTTTGCAAAAATATCTTGTACTCGTTTAATGTCATGAATGAGCGAATTTATTTTCGCAATTGCTCGGAATTCTCGGTTAGAATTTATTCTCAATGACCAACATTAACCTTATTAAATTTCAGCACATTTTCCCCCCTTTATGTCCGGCACAGGGATTTTTTAAATCGTAACAAATACGCTCATCTAGCAAACCCAAATAACGTTGGACATTAAAGGTTTCAATTTGGCAAAATGACCTATTTTCTAATACTATTTACCACGAAAATTTGGTTGAGCAACTTTGAAGTTTAAACCTGGATTAGGAATTTCAATTGCAAAGCAACACTTTTTTTTTCGACTGTCATTGCCGGTTATCATCTAAACTCATAAAACTTCTTAAAGTTTATTCTTACTGAAACCTGACATCATTATTCGTGAAAAGCTACAGGAAATTGTCGAATTCCTGATTAATTCTTTTTGAATAAGCAAACTACAGTACTGTAAATGCACCATGCATGTACTGCACAATATCATTTCTTATTTTGAGAATACAAATTGGATCCACATTCATTTCCGGTCATACTTTCCTGAAAAAATGAGTACCGTGCCAAATACATGTACTTTTAATGGACATAGAGAATCCGCGGCTTCCGCAACTCGGATAATCGACTGTTTAAGTAAGTCCAAGTTTTTCAAAGAAAATGGCAATCCCAAGCAATTTTTATCGATGAACTCGATCAATGAAAATGAGTCAGATCTTTAATTTTTTGTATTCATTGGTGGCAGATAGAGCTGAGCAGAATTTAGTACACAATTGATATTGACTGAAGCTTCGTTTTGTGAACAAATACCGTCTCGTGCATCTTTGTCGATCCTTCATCATGTACTTGGAGTAAACAGGATCTCGAATTTTCCAATGAAATCGAGAAACCTGGATGATTTCTTTCTTGTATTTTCCAAGACAAGATCGCTTTGAACACACCGCCTTAATTATGCTCGCAGGTCGCACTCCAACCACTAATATGAGCTTAATTTAGTGCTCTTCATCTTTTAATATTTATTTATGTAGACTCGCTCGCCAATGGGGGGCCCGCGTTGGAAATGTTCGCAATACAGTAGGGAGAGAGAAGAGACTTAAAAATTTCAAACTCGTTTGCTCGCTGTAATGCGAATTTATGGAAAAATCAATGAAGGCAAATGTCGTTACTCGAACATTCTGTTATTGTATGTTAAGGGGAAATGAAGAAGAAGAAGCATCGAAGAAGGCTATTCAAAAGTGCTATGTTAAATACAGCGAAATCGCAGGGGAGATTTTTGATTGCCGAGTTTCAACGTGCAATTGTTCGGTGAAGGCTCCTATGATTTATTTACGCTCATCAAGTACTACGGCTAGTACAAATAACGAAGATGAAAGTTTCTTCTGGTGCGCAGGAAGTTGCTATAAATATTGCGAGGAACAAATAAGCGTGGCAAATGAGGCTTTTTATGCAATTTTAAGCTACAATCCACGCGTTTGCCAATGCTTATTAGACAAAATACGCTGGGATATAACATTTTTTCCCCCGAATGATTTGTTGAAAGATGTAATAATTTTATAGGCGTCCCCCCTATTCGCATTCAATGCCTATGGGTTTAACGTAGAAAGGCTTGAGGCGCCACCTATACTGTATATAAACAGAACCAACAGAGCATGAACGAGCGTATGATACAGTATATTTGCGTGTCAATTTTATGTTTGCATCACATACATAAATCAGGCGAATATTCGTCACGATGGCATAAAATGCATTTTTCTAAACAAGCCTGTTGTTTTTGGGCTCTATCCATGTACTGAAATTTCATATTTTTAGCATACATTTAATAATTATATCCATATAATATAAAATGTTGTAATCTCTGACCGATTTTAAGCATTTTCGTTTATTTATACAAATAGTTTGAATTAGTTTGAAGTTCGACAAGTTTTTTCACGCCCCCAATTATTCGAATAACAGTGAATATCATCAAATAATCCAACAGGGCTACATACGTGTAGCTTTAGACCTGCCACTGGGAATTATTTAAATTGACTCAATGAATGCGACTTCCGGTTTAGCTTCGTCCTATGTACGTCATGAACCTGAAATATAGCTTAGCCGTTGCCATAAAAAGACTGATATTTTGACCGAAAAAAACCTGATCCGATTTCTCTGAACAGAGATTCTTCAGCATCTTATCTCTCCCTATTTAATCGATTCGGAGATGATTTAAGCTGTTGGAAGATGGACTTTTTTCACCTTTCATTGTTGATGTAATGATGAAATCTGAAGGAGGAAGTATCTTATGAACAAACCTAATGAATACAAATGCTACAATGAGATTGCAGATTGTGCCTGTGGTGTATTCAACCTCTTCACCCCAGATCCGCACGAAGGGAATTTTTGTTCAAACTCTACACACGACTAATGATACGAGCATCTATCTAAAGGAAGTCTCCTCTAGCGAGTGTCATCAGCAAGATCAGCAAAAAATACATAAAAAAAATCTCTCAACTAATGTTATTAGAAGCTGGCAAAGGCATGAGTCGATAGTTTTTTCGATACCTGACTTTTTTCCTATAACATACATTCGCCCTAATTTCAATTATCTATGAACTATTGCATGGATGGAAGAGACGAAAAGTATTGGCAATTTCTGGGGAAAAAAAGCACTGCGCGGCGCACAATTTGATCTCTTGAATCCCAAATATTACCTGAATGGTATAAAAAAGATGCTAAAAAGTGGTGTCACTTTAAGGGAGATCTATGATGAAACTAACAATTTATTATAATATAGGGACATTTGGGCAAGTGGACAAAAATCTGATCATCTAGGTCGATGATAATATATTTGGATAGGTTTTGAAGAATAAAAAATAAATGGCGTCGCAATCAATCTTGCGCACGTTTCATATTTGCTTAACTAACTTAATTATATGAGCATTGAAGTAAAATATTCAATAAAATAGATACATTATTTCATGTAGTAAATAGTCAACTTTTAAATTTGGTGAATTCATCTTACCTACTGTAAATGGCATATTGGTTTGTTGTTGCAAAATATGACACTTCATTTAATTTTCTTGAACACTAAAATAATTTGATTCGACATTGTCTATATGCGTTCATTGCACGCGCATATCTTTTCCGCCTCATAAATCTCATAAACATAATTTTTATACTTTCGTAATAAGTAGGCAGCAAGTATGAATTATGAATTAATACTATGCATACCCTTACACAATGTTTGCAAAGCTTGTAAACCTCGGAGGCATTGGCCCACATTTTGTAGGATAATTATATTACGAGAATATATATATAATCTCAGCATCCATGCGGATGTTTAATTAGAGACATTCATAACAGATCTGACATTATTTCTTGACAATGTTTATATGACACCAGGAAAAAAACGTAAAAAAATATTTTAATAACCTCATTACTAAAATTCATTTTGAACATTCGCGTGCGTTTGAAGAAAGAGTATTATTATAGCTCAAGATATATGCAGTAATTTACCCATTTTACGTTTCGGCTGCCACCGACACGTTCTTTATGTTTATAGATGTTATCTTTAGAGTTACCACGTTTGTTTTTCAAAAATAAACTTATCAAGACTCCAAAATCGAAGGATATACATTAAATGTGGTTATATTTATTTAAAAATACAAAAATTAAGAAATTTAAATTTTGTAAAAAAAAACACGTGTTTGAGTCTTTAAATGTAACAAATAGATGTTCACAAATTAATTTGAACATTGTGCGTATGGGTTGTGGTTAAGTTAAAATGGACTTTAATGCAATCACACTTAACTGATTGTTAATATTCCGATATACAATCGAACTATGCATGAAAATTGGGGTAGTGTTGATGATTTCCATTCGCTGTCATGGAATTTCAGTGAAACTGCCTGCAAACATGTTGCCAATTAAAGCAACGTGACTGCGAAGCAGCGGCGACTAAGAGTTTTATTATTTTCGAGGGTGGGAGCAGCTCATCATTGGATTTAATAACGAAGCTTTTATTGTGTGCCGCGCACCCCGTCTAATTTTTGCAATTAGTCGGTAAACTTTATCTTGGCTACTTCAAATGTTGATCTATCTCCGTGATGCTAATTAATTACAATACTCGGTGATAATATAATTAGCGTATACTTCTAGACACATTGCATCAGGCAACAGCTTGCTCCAGGCCGTCTGCATGAAATTGGTCGTTAATGCCCGATTAATCAATCGCTTTCTCATCCCCCCCCCCAATGCTTTCCCCAAGTGCTCTTAGCCATGTATCCGTTTATAATTAATATAAACATTGCGATTAAATCAACCTGAGCTGGAAAAAAGTTGATAATCAAACGATAGCTAAACACAATAAGCTTACTTTTTAATTCGCAGAGTTTGTTTGAACACCTGAGAGGGTGCTTATAATGCGACCCTTAAACTATATATATAATACTGTACTGTACCTTCAAATCTAAAAATTTAGGAACATGTTTTCGTTTTAACGAAGGATAAAAAATTCATACATTCGACAAATTTCCCCTTTTTTGCATGATTCATCTACATGTTTATTAGTATGTTTATAGATTTTTGAATTATCCTGTTTATTAAAAAAAATAACTTGACAAGAACCTAAAATCGAAGACGGGAAAGTCAAATGCAGGCGATTTTGGATTTTTTCCAAGTTAATATATTTTTGAAAAGTGTTGAAGATAAGTCATATATAGTCATATATAGTATTTAAAACGAAAAAAGTTAGATAGTGCAGGTGTATCTGTTGACTATGGGAATTTTTCAAAGATACATATATATTTAAATACGAGCCGATTTTCAATAAATATAATTTATTAATATGTATACAAATATGTAGGAGATGTAAACATCATCATTTAGTAATTTTACATTTACAAACCAATTGAATTTTAAAAAGCGTCATCTAGGGATCAGAACGAAACATCGGGTAAAAACTGTATTTAATTCATTTGAAATTGGCTCGTGGGGAAATTGAGAAACGTGAAATTTACACGTTAACAGTAGATTAAAAACATTATTGAAAATATTTCATTTTATGCCTGAAACTATATTTGCCGTATAAATTCCAATAGAGAATGCACAACTTATATGTAGACCCTGCGTATATAGTGGTCTCAAATTCGACGCGTATTGACCTGATCGGGAACACGTAAACTGTACTTTCACACCATCGCCGGAAGTACTATACAATGTATCTTTTTAAGCGGGGGGAAATAAGGCGAATAAATTACATTTAGCGTATGCAAATAGTGGCTTTCCAAGCCCGCATTCCAATTTCCCATTCCCCTACATTTGGGGAATAGGTCTATTGATGCACTCCGTAGATAGCCCGAGCCATTTCCATTATACATGTATATGCCGGACGAGGTTATGGTCTTAAGGCATGCGAAGTCGTATTCATAAAAAATGATAAAGGTTGTCTGGGGATCTGATACGCTGGCCATTTCCAGCTTTTATTCGAAAGATATACTAGTACTCCGTGTTATTTGCATTACTATTTAAGGAGACACCTATCCATCTTTTCAACAAACACGTACATGTATAAGCCTTTACATCGATTATTTTCCCCAAAATTGAGGTATAATGTGTGTGGGTGTACTTTGAACAGAAATGCGATACCAAGTAATATAGTCGCCATGCACTTGTAATTACACTATAAAACAGCGAAGTATACGTTTAAAACAAAGTTGGAAATACACCGAATTTAAATGATGTTTTGGTTCAGAAAATGTAATGAAAGTTCTGGGACATCCCCATGCAACAACGTATTATTTTTCTTTATTTAATGGCTTTCTGTCATATAACGAGGAAACGTTATTTTTTCTTCTGAAAATTGTATCTCTTAGGAAAACTTCGTATAAGGCGATCGTATATAGTATAATGACGTCTATGGTCGACGTATACTGTATTATGTAAATTGCAATTTAAGAAATTTGCATATATCCATGCATGCATGTTGTCCTAAAATGAATGTAGTGCGCCCAATTTAAAGTTAGTTAGCCTTAATTTAGCGAAATATTGCAAATTGTTGCGAAATGCTTATTTTTTTACACTGACAACATCAAGCTAGCTGCATGATTTTATACGCAAGATTTCTTGTTTATTCATTTGTGCGTAGTCAACGTTTCCTTATCGTCGACAGTTTTTTTTAAGAATTTCATAAAATGATAAAACTACATCGTAAAAAAATTAGATAAATTTAAAATGGCCTCGCTGTGGATTCTCTTGAGCTAAAATGAGGTCTGAAATAATGCCCTGATAAGGAATGTGCAGTAGTTGGTAAGTTCTCAGACAAACCTGGGAGAAAAGCATGACTCCGTGCTTAATTTTCTAAGGTACTTGTAAATGGTCAATTAAGTTGGTTGAAATGGCCCAATAATGTGGTCTTTGTATATATAACGTAAAGCCGAACGTATTGGCCCGTTTGGAAATGGCGCCGAATGCTTGCATTTGAATTAATAAAAATTGCATTTATTACCTCATTTGTGTTCCATCGGTGTCGTTGGGTAGGAAAATGTTCGGCTTTGGGAACACTTTCCAGATTTTCTGGCAGCTTTACTACCTTTAAACCAGCAGCATCGTCACTATCTGCGAAATAAACAAAAATACTGCCTTAATTAAATCGTAAAAGTGAGCATTTCATCCGTAATTAGCGGGGTTCGCATGCGGGCTGGACAAAACTGGACACGCAATGAAACCAAAGAGAGAGATGCAAAGGCTCGGATCGGACATCACGTCAGGGTTAGGTTTATGCGAGGGCAAGAAGCCAAACCTTATCTTTTGACACTGAGTTATTAGCTGGTCAAATGCATGCGTGTCATACTCAGACGAACGTAGCAAACGCACAATAGTATTATAAATACACTTCGCCAGTATAACAATATGTACAGACTGGTACAGTATAATATGCGTGACCCTGCATGCAGTGTTCACATCGTAGAAACTGAATTCATTACCAAGTTAACTAACGCAACTTTATGGCACGCGACGTATTACTGCAATTTTAATTAATAGTGCACACTTCATGAAAAGCTTATCCTTAATAGGTTTCATCTATCGAAAAACATTATCTTCTAATTAGAGCAAAATGTCAATTGCATACTCTACTCTTTGATAAACAAGAATGAGAAAATACATGCAACGTTGAGCTTTATACGAATATGATCCATATGCTCTGACAGTGCATGCCACGTACAGGACACCGTTTCAATTTATTCGATTCATTTGCTGTTTTGAACATCCGACACTGAAAAATCGGATTAACACTCGTTCCTTCGCCATTGTAAATATTTCCCTGAAAATCCCTGGCTGACGAGCGAGTCAACAAAGAAATCCAAACTTTCCGGCTACTGCATGGTTTCTCTCTTTGAATAATAGATTATTTGGACTAAGAATCTGCGTCCATTAAAAGCTCTCTAAAGAGCCATCGGAGTCGCGCCGCAGCATCCACTAAAATCCATTTGCTCAACTGCCAAATAAAAAAAAGTGAAGAGTCCAGCAGTTTTCGTGGTGGTCCCAAGTGAGCCACCAAAGGCACGCCTATTATCCACTGGCTTCCCAAACGCTCAAGGTCTTAACCGTTGTTAAGACTCATTTGGACGAGATTGTTTTCTTCCCAATCATTTTCTCCTTTTCCCTTTTAATTGCTGATAAGAACAACAATTTGTGCCGAATATTCAAACGGCACTCTCGCTTTTGCCACGTCGCTGATGGTGTTCATTTCTGATAGCACCATGAACCACTAAACCCCAGTGATTACATCCGATGTTGGTTGCGATGAGTCTCTTGGGCCTAGCTACCTCCACTCTCGCTATCTTTTGAAAGACACAGATTTACTGTAAAACCGGGCCATTTGCTCGCCGGTCCCCCTCCACCCCCTCACTCATTTTACGCGGATCTCAATTGCATTCGGGCCTTTAGGTGTTATTTGATCAGATGAGCTCCCCACCCCTCCTCCCTTGTCCAATTCATAAAATGGGCAATTCAACCCACATCCTTATAGGTTTTATGCAAAAGGTAGCCCGCCTAGTCCACAATTTTATGACCCATCTCACATTTGTGCCTAGCAGCGATGACGATCTTCTTCTTCAACACTTTGATGCTGAACAATAAAACTCAAAACGAAATATCTATTTACGGGTTTCGCTTTTATGATGGCCCGCGCAGTGATAAAAACTTGGGAACGGTGCGCCATCAGCGGCAAAACTTTTGCCAGTTAGCCAGTGATGTCTTGCATCCCCGTGCCCAAGACCACCACGGAACGACTGCACCGGCCATCCAAAGGTGCAGACGAGGATGAAAGTTTTAATTTAACGACTGGCTGCTGACGCCATCTAATCGGGGAATGAAGGCTTAAAACTGCTTTTAGCGCCATCTCAACTACTAGCAATTACAGTTTGCGGCGTGTGGTCAGCGAACGCATTAATCGATCAGTGGACCGTCCTGTTTATCTCCTACCTCAACCTTTAAAATCCGATTTTAATGCCATTCATATTATCAACTGGCTTAAAATGGTAAACAGCGTGTCCGTCTTGCGGGGATTCTATTTTTCGCATCAATACCCCATGGGCTTCATTGCTTACTGATGCCTAAACCTATACAAAATACTGCCAATAGGTGGCGCGGAACCCAATAGTTTTCGAAAGCTCTCGGGTGAGCATGGCCTGAAATGGGACGGCATGTGAAAAAAAAATGTGGTTAATCCTAGCGTAATCAACATGTTTTGAGTATATGTAGGCTACATCATTCGACAAGCTAAAGACCATCGTGAAAGTGTATGTCGATAGGGATGTGCAGACGACGCGTAAAAAGCCACCAATTTTTCAATCATGCAAAGACGATTTATAATGGTGCACATGTAGTTAAAATAAATAACGACTAAATTAATGGCAGAATTCTAACTTGCGCTACATTTGGCCAAGACAACCATGAAAACAGACTGTGGCCATGGCTATAAGTAATCCCTGAAGACGGTGGATTTTTTTAGTTAAGGATGAAATTATTGGCCAGACCTATACTGTATACCCAGCTTGCAATTATTTAGGCCAAAAAGTAGGAGCGCCCGTTACTGCAAACATTTATCTTCGTTAGATTACTTAAACATGAACTGGTTCTTATTCTTCATGCATCGCAGTACAATCTTATATACAAAGCAAACGTTTAAGGAGCTAGGATATACAGGGTCATGAGTTTTGCCCCGAAATATAAAGTATACCAGTGAGGAATCTACTCTGAAAAATCACTCGTGCAGTGACAAAACGGAGATTATTAAGGGTGAAACGAGAAAACGCACATTTTTCACAATATTGACAATGAGCTTCAAAGCAGCTTATCTTGGGAAAATATCACAAAAATTCAGTTTCTCAGTTCATCCGCGCATACTTGGATGTTGAGATTGTGCATGCAGTGTATATTCATTAATGCTAATGCGTCTATATCTTCGCAGTCAAACACGCGTACGTTTTTTTGTGCATTAGCGCACAGACAAAGACGCAATCAAAGCATTGATCTTGAAGAAAAAACCCAAAGGAATTCAGCCTGACTTATAATTAGCTTTCCCTTATGTACCAATTGGTTGACTGTATCGATCCGGCTGAAACAAGCTATGCTTTTGGCTTATTTCCTTCATTATCCATAATTTGTTCAGCATTTGGGAGACATGTAACATCTAATATTTGGATAAATGCAGCTTTTATGATGATGTTGCCTTTAGAACACTGTGACAATCTTCTTTTTTTTCATCTTTTTTGAGTGCAATTATCCTTAAAGAGGAAGAAATATTACGAATGCAGCGCTAAGTATACTGTATAGCTTAAATGTTGAAATGCATGTACATGTATGTATATATTACAGGAATATACTTCATTCTTCTTCTCGAGATATCCAAAGGCTATTTAGAGATAGACTAATTAGTTAAGTTTCTAATGAAACCTGAAAATCGTAATTGCATTCAAGTACATGTATACTAAATATGCTTATGTGAATAGTCTTATCGAAACACGTTTCAGTTACTAAAGAAACATTTCCAATATAGCCTTCATACGTGCCTAATTTCAGATAACATAAAAATGTCAGCTTGTATTGCATATGGAAAACACAATTGGAAATAGGTAAAAAAATGTAAGAATCAATTGAACATTTCTTTATTCGTCAAAGCTGTTGGTTGAATGCTGCTGGCAGAACTTTTTATCCAAGTTCCTTCGCTTTTTATGTGACAAGAAAAAGTTGAAAAGGCGAACTTCAAATGAAAATGCGTGCAAGAGTCAGCCGGTTGAGCGCACTTCTACCAGAAGTGTTCGAGGACAAATGGCAGGATTACGAGTACTTTCATGCAGCGAGATGTTTTTAAGGGGTGTGAAAAATGCGTAAATGCAATTGGCATTGTAATTGGTAGCTCGAAATAGCAGTTGTCTACTTGTTTATACGATCTGAAAATTGTTCGGTGACTCTTGTTACGTGCTCGGGGTTTTGTTGTTCTTACCTCGAGGGCATATAACAAAGCTTCACCATTTGTCAAGGAAAAAAAAGCCAGAAGATGAAAAAAAGACGCATGGATGTATATTTTTAGAAAAAAAAATTAATGCAAACACGTTTCAAATACTGTATGTCTAAAGATAAATTTTGGATGATACATGTATTCTAAAGAAAACCTCAAAATGGAAGACATACATGCATGTACATACAAACAGCTGTTATGGATCAATAGTTTTGATTTTTGTTTTAAAAAAAATTGTTTCATTAACTTTGTTTTTTATTCGATATGTCCCTGGTATAAGTTACCGAAGGCCATTTGGCTCAAATAAACTACGACAGTAACAGAAGAATGTTCGATTTGAAGTAAAATGGGTTAAAACATCTACGGTTCTGGAAGTGTCAGAGGTGCGAAAACTAATTAATATTGAGTTTAACCTTTCAAGGTTTAGCGTTTTATTGATCACATTATATGTCAATTCATGCAAGCTATTATATTTTGGGAGCATGCCGTGATTGTCCTCCTTATTAAAAGCAGACAGAATGTTTGGCATTAAATTGACTGGCCTATGCAACGTTAAAAAAGAGGCTTACGAACTGGGAAGAAATCAATATATGAAGCCTTCTATAGACAACACTAAATCTACGTCTACGTAAATCTATTTCTATTTAAACAATGGCCAATGACGTGAAATGATAAATGCTAATCCTTCAAATAGTTCGTAAACAGTTTCATCCATCATATTTCCAACTTTCACGCATTGCTTAATCTATATTATTCATTCGACGAAGGCACATTTCGCCAGGGTTTGGGGCAGACGCATTTTTCCAAAATGACTGCCGACTTCTTCACAGTTTGAAGACAAAAGGCTTTAGCAAGATTTTAAATGCGCAAAAATTTACAAAGAATGGCTCACCGTGAAATTGGTAAATCGTTTGAACGAAAACTGCTCGTAATCGAAATACAATGGAGAAAGGCACTCGTAATCATTTCATTTAAATAACTGACTTATGCTTGATTTTTGGAGTGGAAACATTTCATCGTGACTGCATACTGACAGTCAAATGAATGATGAAAAGATGAGTTTTTAAACAAAGCGTATGGATTTTCTTTTATTTCCAATGAAATCCTTCACGCATAGCGATATCATTGAATAAGTGCAAATTCATGCTTAAAGCGATAGTGGTCGATTGCGTCAAATTTTGGCTAATGCAATTAACGACTAAAAGGGCTTGAATATACCTTCCGAAATGTGAATGCATCCACATATTGTTATTAGCACACATAGAGTATGTATGAATCTTGATATTGCCAAATATTCTCAAGCCATGCATGCGTCTGCATGATCTGGGGTCTCAAAATATTTTTATGAACAATATGTCATATAATAAAGTATACATTATTATATATTATAACGAAAATATATGGACTTCGGAAATACTTGGAACAATATTTGATATTATGCAGAAAATGTATTTGATTTTTAATATTTTTTTTTTAAAGTACAGTAAAAACCCGATTTTATGAACTAATTGATGCCAGGGGTGTTTCATAAAATTGAAAATTTCAGAGAATCGAGTTTGACATTCAAAACAATAGAAAACCAATTTAAAAAAAATAGGAAACAGGTCAATTAACTTTTCTAAGTACTTTATCACTTTATATGTTCATGTACATCACTTTTGTTGAGCAGGTTTGAAAAAATCATGAATCTTCTTCCGTTTCACCATCTTTATTTTTTTTTTTTTGTCAAAGCCAAAACCCTTATTTTTTTAGTTGAAATAGCTGGACTACTGCTACGAGCAGGCCTCAAACAAGGTACTCTGATGTATTTTATAAATTTTCCCAAGGTTGAGGCCTGCGCCAGCCAAAAAACGCACGGTGTGGTCGACAGGAGCCTCTTTCATAAAACAGTTTTCATATGATAGAGGATCATAAAATCGATTTTTTACCCATAGAATGACCACAGTTGCAAGTTTCAGGTTTTAGGTTAGTTTTGCAACCTCAGTGGAAAGATTTGACGTGTCATATGCGAGCGTACATTTGGACAATTCTCAATTTTTTCATCCTAATTGTTCGGCATTATACTGTAAGTGGTATAGGAAAAGTCATTTCTGTATAACTTTGAAACTTTTAATTTTGTTCGTACAATTTTTTTTTCCATTTTACGAAATCAACTTTTTTTGCAAACAGTTTTCCATTCAAGATGTTTTAGCTGGAAGAAAGGATTTTAGGGTAACCTGTGAAGAATTCTTCTTAATTATTATTTGTGTATATGTTTAGTGTTGTTCCGAAATTGGAGAAAAACACGAAAGAATTTACCAATCCCTGGTATAAAAGAAAATACTTCAATCTGCTTAAACATTTTGGATGAAAAAACTTTTTGCGATTTTTACTTTTTTTTTGTAATGTTTCAAAAAAGTGGATTTTTTAAATGAAAAAAAATTGTACGAACAAAATAAGTTTCAAAGTGATACATAAATGACATTTTTCTGTACAGCTGTACCACATTGTATACTATTGTACCACATGTAAAGTATTGTATAGTTAGTTTAGATATCTGCACGAAGTTTCTGTAGTTTTGTGGCGACCAAGCAGAAACTTGTAAAGTTTTCATCTGCTGGATTTTATGAAATTTGAATTTATGAAATGAAACGATCGAAGACGTGACTATAGGACAGTGTCCTTCCATTGTTTGCAACTTCTCTGCTCTGATGCATTTAGGAATGGCTCCGGCCTGATCGAGCTGTTAACGAAAAACATTCACGCTCGACTTCCATATTGGCTCAATTTAGCACCAGATCAGAATCAGTTTTCAACGTCCTTCAATTTCCAATTTCAAGTCCTGTCATGTCCATTCCAGCATTTGGAAGTGCAGGGGTTAATTGAATTTCGAAGTTGGACTTCCTGCCGTACACCACGCTTATTCGCTGCAAGCCTTCCTTTCGAGACTTTGAAGAGTAGATTTTTGTGCGGTATTACATGCCACCAGCCACAAGAATGGCTCAGGGAGTTAAATCCAAGCCCTTCTAAGGCCAAATTTTGATAATGGACGTTGATGTTATTGCTCGATCGTAGTTCACGTAGGCGTTAACTCGGCCACTGTACTGTATGAGGAGCGGGGAAAAAATCAGTCTTGCAAACGAATGAACAAAGATGTGTTTAGATCAGGGTTTTGTGGCCACGTGTGCCGTTGTTGTACGAAGAAGGCAAACCACTAGTCAACAGTACCTCCATAACGAAGGAGAGATCGAAGAAAAAAAAAGGATTCAAAGAGCTGATTTGGAGCGTGCTATTACGGGTATTGTGATCGGCAGCGTTTTCCGTGTCATTCTTCATCAGATTCGTGGAATTGAATAGACCGGCGTTGCTTCGTGGTCTTTTGCTTGTCAAATCCGTTATCGGCCATTGTTCGCCTTCCAGAAAAGGTTCAGGTTGTTTCTGCGTTTTTTTCCCTCCCCATGCACTTTTTTTTATCTGGGGAATCACCGATGGAGCGGAATGTGATTGATATATATACAGCCGCTGAAATTCGACATTTTGATTTCACAAATCGCCAGTCTGGAACCCTGTGCCATCCACATCGATGACGATTCTATGATTTGCGTCCTAATCTACCGTGCTATACATTGGCCCGTCGTGAATTGGCGGTTTCCAGAAAGTGTTTGCATGCAGTGGTGGTCAAAACCATGTTTTCTAACATGTCATTCTGTCGTGATTCGACCAATGCTGGCATATGTATCCTGCAGTTTTGATTTGATTCATGCAGTTCTACATGTAGGCACCTCTGTGACACGACTCTTACACTTTTGATACAATAGGGAAATTCAAGAATGTAGTTCCACACCAGCAGCTGTGGCAGTAGCTATTTGGTAACCAATAAAATTGCATGTAGGTGCGTTCCCATTGGCATTCCCATTGGCTACCACTTTGCTACTACCACAACTGCTGGTGTGAAACCACATTCTTGAGTTCTTGAGACAATTTCATACCAAAAATGCAATTGACCTGTTTAGCTCTCTCTTCGTGTCACGCAACCCAGTTGGGGTTGGGACCGAGCTTTTTAAGTCATTTTCAGCCTTCTGGAACACCAGAAAGCGTATTCTAAAACACAATGTGTAACAATAATGGAACACAAACACTATTTTTGCGTTCTGTGTTCCAAATTTCCTTCAAAAATAAGTTCTAGCATGCAGTTCTTGGAGCACATTTTTGATTTTGAACACTATGATTCATTCTTGGAACACAATAATTCATTCTTGGAACACAATAATTCATTCTTGGAACGCGTGTTGTGCTCCAACATGCGTTCAGTTGTGTTCCAACCGCTTGAAGAAATGCACTTATAACGCTTCATACGGTAAGCTGAAATTATAGGAGCGCTCATTTTTAAGGCTGCAAGCTTTAAAATCTGCGAATACACAAACCAATCGATCAGCGGCAATGTGACATGTATACATGTAATGTGTTGCCCTTTTAATTATTCAGTCATGACATTTGCTCACGTTACATTTGCTCAGTCAACAAATGCCAGCCAGTTGCTATAATGTGTTAGAAACTGGTTCTTAGCAGTAACACCCATGCCATTTAATTTAATTATCTGTTAGCAATTAAAATGCAAATTATCGATCAATGCAAATGCATCCCTTTAATAATTACACTTTTAAGCTCCAACACTGAACAGTATATGTAAATAGATTGAGCTAGTTTTACTAATCAAACTAAGCCCGCAGAGGAAATTGGGGTACTCATGACAGACGCTTCGCGAATCTTTTTGGCAGTTGTGAAGTTACGTTTGTAAAAGAAATGTATTAATGGACCTTATTCAATTACGTACCGGTAAGATTCGGTATCACGTGACTGTTAATTGACTCCGGGTAATTTTCGTCAATTGAATGAATGAAAAGTCAAGTGATTAAAACTGCAAAATGCGGACGGAAATCTACATCAGGTACATTTGTTTAACAACAGCGATAACTGTGAGTGAAATTTGTAAACGAAGTTGCAAAGTGCGATGACTGCCAAAGGGAGATTCGCAAAGCTTCTGACGTAGCACCCCTAATAAACAGTACCTATTCAGCAATTTGGCAATCCGGTTGACTTTACAATTTTCCTGGCTCGAGACTACGTGCACTGTGGATGCTACACATGTTTCGCATCGAATTGAAGTTGAATACAAATTGAGAATTTCCCCGCACATTTAATTATACTAATGGAATACTTTTAAATAAAAAGTCCTTTCACACTCCGAAGAGCGCCATTGTGCCCCGTGGCAGGACAGACACGTGTCGCTTAAAAACAAATTTACGAATTGCTGAAATCTTGGCAATTCCTGACATGCGCGCCAAATGACTGTTTCCAGCATTACATCCTTTATATATTTGATAAAGGATAATGAACTGGTAATTGAAACCAGACGGGGATCACTGGCAACACTCTGGAACCTATGTACATGCACTCATAAAGCGATTCGTTGCAGAAAACAGAGGGCGCCACATTTCCCTCGTCTCTCTATAGTTGGGGCGTTCGGAAAGCCTCTTCCCCAAAATTGTGTTTGTATTAAACCACACATTGTGACCGAAGAAATTTGCATCTAATTAGTAAAACGCTAATTCCTGTACTTTCGTTTTCTTAACTATACATGTATACCCACACTTAAAACCTGCCATGTTACTATTTTAGGAACATTTCCATTTTAATGAAGGATTATAACTTCACGATTTATTGTCCTCCTTGTACCATGATTTATATACCTCGGGCTGTTTGTTTCTAAATAAACCCAAAAGTTTTCAATTTTATAAACATACCGTGACTATAATCTGAGGTAGATGAGCCACGCTATACAAGAAAGACAATAAATCTGGAAGTTATAATCCTTAATTACAACGAATATACATGTATGCTCCTCAAACGTTAGCATATTTCCGGTATATTAGGATGCAGCTTTAAGTACAATTAATTCTAAACGAGTATTACTGCTCGAGTGATGAGCGAAAACAGGGATTAATAGCAATACAGAACATTTTTTGAACGCATCTATATATATATAAAATAGAAAACTACTCCATCTTGGTTTTCCGTGGCTGGCTGCCAAACTGGCTTTGGGTCTGGCTTCCATATGATTGGCCACTCATGGCACACCCCCCCATAAGCGTGAACTCCGTGGGGAATTCCAAGGCAATAAATCTTTTTTAATTTTTAATTTTCCCCGGGCCATAAGACTGTCAAACAAGTTTTCCGTCCCCCATCCGGGATGTATCCAGATCATATAGCGCCATCTTTTGGAGACAAAGGACA
>JAQGBX010000662.1:0-32109 GCA_034698745.1 Megaphyllum sjaelandicum | reverse complement strand
ATCGCAAATTACCACTGAATGTCAATCACTAATTTAACACTGTTATGGGAGCTGAGTCTCCAAAACGTAATAAACTTGTTGTATTAATTCCTTAGACTTAACATTTGTCTAGTTGATTATCTGAGCAGCATGTTATGATAAACACTCATGAAATGTGCTGATGCAGTGCATTGAGGTACTTGTATCGTTAAATGTAATTCTCTTTCAAGAAACGCACTTGTAAATACATGTCTACACTTGAACACTGCATTCTCTTTTTGATGTGGGTTTTATTTCGCCTTGTTAAATCCAATAACCCATCTCATCCTCGAGTTGCTTTCATTGGGTCGTATTTTCGTAAATGGTCAACATCATATTCATCCACGTGCACAGTGTCATTACTCAGACGGGCAAGTGAGCGAAAAATGTATTCAGTGAATTATTGCGTGTCAATTAACTGTATGCATATTAGCCGACGACAGAGCGCATAAACTTAAATGTTAATTTAATAAATAGAAAGGATCGTTGTTGTTCTTGAATATCATATATTTTGTGCAGTGATGCGCCATGGTTTATGGTTTGACACATCATTTTTAAATTGGTGTTGCACAATTCCTGGTTATTTACCTTCAACTTCTGTACAGAAAAAAAATATTGAAGTTATTTAATATTATGCCTAAAACAAAGTGTTGTCCAAAACGTAACATTAGGTGCTCGTTAGGTACCAAAATAAAACCTATCATAAAATACTGAAATAAATTGTACCTCGGGCTGCTTCACCGCAGAAGAATATACAAATTGGAAATGTGATTTTTTATTTTTTTTCTGGATTTAATGACTACATAATGATTACTTCTGTAATGAGCATAAACAGTCTCGTTGTGATCCACCGGATAATTTTCTCACAATGTTTTGCCACAGCAAGTAAATAACTTCCCCATAAGATGTGATAATGATTCTTTCGGGGATTTCTTGGACATTTCCTGGCCATTGTTTGGCACTCGCCTCTTCAACTGATTACCTTGATTTAGTTCATTTTGGCCAGTTTTTAGATCATTTGTGCTCTCTCTGGAGTCTAATAGGCACGGGTAGTTAACGGATAATGAATGCTTTTGGAATGCTCCCCAACGTGCGATCCGCCCACTTAACAATCCTTGACTCTCTTAAGTCCATCTTAAGTGATCTCCGTGGATATTGCGGTCTACCGCACAACGCCATCTTTCTCTGAAAATTGTTCTACTTCTTAATTTTTGCGCTTCGAGGAGCACTGCTAAGGCACATAGTATAAAGTCGTAAAGTTACACCATAGGGCACTTAAACTACTCTGTACATTATGGGTGTAGGTTTAAAAATGCAATTTTTTTCTAAACGTATCCTAGCATTGATTACAATGTAATTAATCCATTTTTTCTAAGAAATTAAATTTATTATTTATTTTATCAAAACTAGAAGTTGAGTTGATACTATCAGCCGAGTCTCATTCTGTGCTGTTACATGTATATCTAGTGCGTTGTTATGTCGTCTTTGAAGAACCCACGCTTGAAATGAAAACCATAGTTTTTAGTAACTATGGTTTCTTGATTTCTTGATTTGATTCATCTTAGTAATGGCATTAAGGTGTGTGCCAACAGCGCTCTCAATACGTTCAGTATACTTATTGGCAGAAAGCCGCAGCATTATTGTGTGTATCAAAAAACTGTCAGTCATGGTGAAGAAATCGTAATAAAACATGTTAAATAACCTTCATTCCCACTGGAATGAAAGTGATTTTGGTATGAAAGGGTTTGACCTAAAGCTAGATCCACATCGGAGGTAACATTGAGCAACTTTTGTTAATTTTTGTTAGTTGTTTCTGGAAACATGAAATTACGTAAACATACTGGAACATAATGTCCTTACGGAACCAACTTAATTATATAAACATTTTACTAAAGCAACTTATGGCACAGCAACCTCCAGTTTGCTCGTTTAGGGCCGTCACACACGGGGAAAATTATATTCTGGAAACTTGGCTAGTTTAGGCGTGTCCGAAAAGTCAAGCGCATATTTCTGAGCGTTTTACTACCATGGCTTTTAAAAACGAAAATTTAAAGCTGAAAGTAATTAAGGAACTTTCAGCATTATTTCTGAACCTACATGTACAGTAAAACCTGAAAAGGGGACCACCTGTTTATGTTGACCACTTTTTAGTGAATTGTTTTTTTTCTAGTGTACATTTCCTTCATAAAATGTCTCTGTATAGTGACCACCTGTCTATTGTGTACAGTGACCAGTGTGTGTGTGTGTTTTTTTTACTTTTTTGCAATTTTACATTGCCAGTGTACTTTAAAAAGTGACCAAATAACAGATGAGTAACGTTACATCTTGTTTTAACCCTTGGACATGATGATTCTGTTCTTTTTGGTTTTGTGGTCTTTTACTACGTGTATGGCAGTCTACATGTATAAGTGCAGTTTACATGCTCATTATTTTATTTTAATTCAGGCAGTCTTTGTATAGTGACCTCCTGAGTACAGTGACCAACATAGTATTTTTTTAGTGGTCACTCTTAACATATTTTACTGTACATGTACAGGAATAAGTTGAAGGAACAAGCAACAAAAACAAAGTCCTTCTATTTCCTCCTGCGTTAACATAGCTTTATATGCATATTTTCCCATAAGAACAAGCCAAAAGCTTTACATTAAACATAGACATTATATTGCTAATCTAAAATATATTGCCGTTCGGCCAGTCGGCATTTAGTACGTGCAATTAATCTCACTTGAAATTTAAGTGGCTCTGATATCTATTTTTTAAGGCAAGCAGAGCGCTGTCTGTACTCCCCGTTTCGAGCACATCCTGTATAAAACGTTTTATTTATTCAATTGTGCATGGTTTCCTCGTCTATTTGTATTTAATGTTGGAAGCAATATTAACGGCATTGAAGGCTCGTGTCAAATGCAATTTCAATTATAAATCGGTTGAACATATGTATGCCACGGGACCACTACATGTCTGTGCCGTAATTGTGCGATGGTGCATTATGGCATTGTTTATTGCTCGGCAATGACAGTAAGTGCTCGTGCACTACAGTATTTCTGATGCACGGCTTCAACGTCAAGCATCGTTAACTTCGTTCCGAAACCATAGCATCTCTCAATTGAAAAGCTGAACGGGCTTACCTGATTGGAAGGATCCAATAATGTAGCTGGAAGACTTTGTTTTGACGTCTGATGACGCAATAATTCGAGGTGCTGCGCCATTCGACGACAGTGATCCTTCAGAAGTTGACTCTCGCGAGCTTCTTCGACGTACTTCCGCTTCCACATGTCAGCGACTTCCGGAAGGAATTATTAAATGCGAAATTAAGAAAAAAGAAAAAAAAACAATTAAGAAACGACAAATAATTAGATTTAGAATTTGCAAGGGACATTTACACACGTCGAGCAATTAATTTCCTTGAAATGCTTTATCTGCTAAACGTGCTTCATCATCGAGGGTTTTGTTCTTTTTTTTCTTTTTTTTTTCGAAGAATAATGAAATGTCACGATAGTTCTTATTGCTCCTAATTAAACATTAATGTCAAGCTACGTTAGTGTTGTAAACCCTGCCATGAACGAGGCGATGTTATCTACATTGTAGAATGGAAATTGAACTTGAAAGCTTGCCAGTTATATGTTAGTTGTTACCAAATACCAATGTCGTATTAAGGATGGAACAACTTTCCAATGCCATTGCACGCTGAAAAGATTTGAACATTGAAGATGGCCGTTCAGGCCAAAGCAGTATTGGAACAAATATGTTTAGGACATTCAGACATATTAGTCACGTGTACGTTATTTGTCAGATGTAAAAATTCTCCTCGTTGGCCGCCTGTGTTTGATGACGTCACGTGAGTTTAGATGTTGATTTAAGATTAATTTGCATTTTTTGACAAATCTAAAACTTCGCCTTTCCTTATTAGTCAATTTACTGTACATGCAAATGCAATGCACTGTTAGTTGAACACTTATTTGGTTGTACGAAAAAGCAGAAACTATTTGATCGCATGCAGGCCACTACTTTGATATTTTGTGCCAACTTCGCCACATACGTGGGTGTCAAAGTTGAGCGTCCCCGTTTGAGGACGTCACGTGAATTCTAAGATGTAGTAAAGGAAGATCGTCTTACCTCCACCAGCTCTTGTATTTCCATCTTGTCGCCTTCCTCTGAGATAAAGCAAATAACGGATATAATAGTGATAGATTCTTTTGGCCTTTCTTCTTCTCGTCCTTAATACTCTATGAATTGCCAACAGCTGGCGCCCTAAACGTTGAGACACGCAATAAACAAACAAAAAAGCATGAGCTCGCGAGTACACAACAATAATAAGAACAACAGGTTTCAATTAAAGTCGGATCACACGTATAAGACGGTAAAGCCTGAAAGGAGCGCCATGGAGAGTCGGTCTTGGAAGAATTGGATATGTATGGCGCTGGAGAGAAACGGAGCTGAACTAAGCTGCAGCTTGTTTGTAGATACAAGGTGCTTGGTCGAGTGTGATCGTGACAAGCTAGAACACGATATCATTGCTTTCAGTTACACTAACGCCCATCCGATTGCTCGGGGGTCCATCGAGAAATGGTATCGGTCTTATTGCGCACTAGCTTTTCTTATTGTCTCATTTCTTTTGCTATCATCTTGGGATCGGTGAGCGAGTTTCTGAACGAGTTACACGTACGAAATGTTGTTTGCATTTTCTGCACGGCAGTTCCTCCGATTTCAGACGGCAACTATTTGACTACATTTACCTAGATTCCTGCCATATTTTGTTGATTTTCCTTTGCACTCAGTGAATTTTTTTTTGATCCGAGCTGAGTGGTTAGCATTCTCGCTTTGCATTCGACTCCGTCTTCGGCTATCTTGATTGTGGTTTTTCATTGCTTCCCACAATCTCTCCAGGTGAATGCTGGGATTGTTTCTATATTAAATCGACCATGACTGTTCCTTTCCGAATACATCCTATTCTTTAAGGTCCAAAGCGCGGGAAATATAATTTAATTGTGATGTTGGGAACATCATGACCAGACTGTTTAGTCTGACATCATTTGTGTAATGATCACCTCCTGCCAAATGGTGCAATGTACTGACTGATGGGTAAAGCATGTTATAGAAGTTGTTTGTAAGCCCCATTCAGTTCTTAAGATAGCATTCAACTGCATTAGGCTGTAGTTATTTTCACGCGACACATATCATCGGTAAGAATATGATTGGCAATAAGATTTGAAATCATTACTGAAATTAAAGAATGAATTTAGGAAGAAAAGTGCTAAATTATCACCGAAAAAAATTGAATTCGGAGAATCGTGAAGCGCTCAATTAGTTGAATTCATGTGAATTCATAAAAATAATATCAGTGTCCGTTTAAACTATAAACTTTATAAACTTCAAATTTTTCATGGCTATTTTTTCTCCTAAACATCTCGATGTTTAGTAATAACGAAACGAACTTGTTCCGCACGATGCATGTTGTGATAACGTTGGATGATGCTGAAGATATCTGCCATGATATCCTGCTAGAGATCTATAGATGCATGTAAGTGCCACATTTCACCCATAACCTTTTTCAAAGTGTCTATATGTCAGAAACTCTTAAAAGCTAATGACAACGGGATGCTTGATCGAAGATGCATGGCCGCCATCTTCAGGCTCGAATCTTTTTATTTCAAATCCAGTAATCATTTGCACATTTTCCAATAATGCTTTCGGAAAGATTATCTTTGAAAGCTATTTTCTCCGGTTTGGCTGCCTACACGCGCTTCGTTCCCCTCCCATCCTCCTTTTTTTCATTTGGGTCTATTAAACGTATTCCCATGCCAAAGACGTTTTCTCGTCTATCGTACTGAGAAGGCATGAATCATTCAAAGAGGAAAAGATTTCACGCAATCTTTGCCACCAACTGGGAACGGAAAGGCTACGAAATGCTTGTCAGTCAAGCGCAGGAAACTTTTCCACTTGGAAATGGCTGCTAATGTTCTGGTTTTTCTCGCGTCATCCGCGGAATTGGACCGTTCTTGTTCGACGTCTTAGATCGAGGCCTGTTCCTGGTGGGACTTCCTCGCTTCCGTATTGTCGCGGCTTTCCGATACACAGTATGCAACTTTTTTTCTAATGCGATAAGATTGTTGCCTTATAGGAGGTGGGTGGGGGGGGGACCTTTGCTCTCGATTCCTCCGCGCTTTCCCACCTTGCCATCATGTCTTCAGCACCTGCCAGTGGCAGCCATCGTTGCAGAGAACCGGCTTCAATGGGAAGTTGCTAGTCGCAGAGTGTAGCCGCCCAGCTTTCGTATCTTTATCATTCGCCACAGGAAGCGCTATTACTCTGTCAATCTCCGACATACCACCGAGAATGCAGTTTTCGGGGGGTGACATACTAGTTTCGATAAGCTTTATGCGCCGCGTGACGATGTCAAACGTGTAACTATCTTAAACTCGGGATTGGCAACGAGTTTTCCTGTGTGCGTGGTTACGAAAACCGTTCGTTCCAGTCGTTATCGTATCCGGCTACACGTTACTTGCTTGTCACTACGTGGATGCGACTCGTAAAAGAGGTGCATTTTCATAAATTTTACATTGATTGGACTGTCAGATCCAGAAAAGAGTTTGCGCTCTATGCTCTAGACGTATATTGTGTATCCTTTGAAATCAAAATACCATTAGCCAATTATTCAGTTTCCATACTCAAACCTCGTTTATATAATTGCATAAAAAGTATAATTCGTGGAAATGCACGTCCGTTCAATGCACCGTGCAGAAGATGATATCTTATATACGTCTGCGCTCGTTTTTTATTTGAATAACTTTCCATGTTGAATTAGTATATGCCCGAACACATTAACTTTGAAAAAGCAAAGCGCAGTACGCATAAGTTTCATGTTTTGTGCCAATAATTTTTGCGCGGCGCACGCACTAGGCGATGGGTTGCATGACGCTAATCTAAAATGGCAATTAACACTCATCTCTTACTTCGTTGAATATACATTTTTTACACGATATTCCCATATTAAACGTGATATGGTAAACTCTATGAAAACATAGGAAAACTTCGTATGTCAAAATGAACTTATTGCTTCCATTACCTGCGTGCAAATCTGATAATTTATCGCCTGCATTTTTTTACCTGTATCGTTTTTTGCCTATATGCCAAACAAACTCGTCTACTGTATACGGGTTCTATACTATGAGCTCATACTTTTGCATGTTCTGTATCTACCTTCTGCAGCGCGTCTGAACAACCGCGAGAAATTGGTCATCGTTCATGCGGAAGTCTGCGCCAGACCCATGGTCGAAGTGCTTCATTAATTACCCACATCAGGAATTTCTGAAGAACGTTCTCCGGTTATTTGCACTTATCTGTAGTCCTAACGTTAGCTTCGGGCAGAATGTAACGCGTTTAGTTGCTAAGGTCTGGCCATACAACTGATATACAAGCCTTTTCTGAAAGAAAAGTTTGCTAAGTGCTTCAGCGTCTTATATTTGACTTTGTCTAAACTCGGCTTATAACGTTATTATAGATGCAATCTCAGAATCATAAGATGGCATAATATGAAAAAAATGACCAAATGACCGCATTTATTTATGGAAACCTGTAAGAAGATATTGCAGACTTACTATTCAAGCTGTCTTCGTGGATTTCACGTTGAGCTCCTTTTGAAGATACCAGCCACGAGGGCAGATCGTCAATGGACACTATCAAAGATCTCTTAATCCTCTTATTGGTCGGGACTTGCTTATCTTCGTCAGTAACTGCTTCTCTGTCCGACCCTAGGGTTCGTTGGTCCATCGCTCGGATTCTGTGCAGCTCTTGGATGTGCGTTCCCTCGTAACGTGCTTTCGGATTGATGATATTGTTTCTTTTAAAGCCTTGTTGAAGAGACTCTGAATGCTTGAGTGGCGGTTGTTTGCCCTCTCGTTGTGGAAATCTTCTCTGTTTCAATGATGTCGAGTCTTTGGCAGGTTCAAGTTTGGAAACTGGCGCTCTGGATGCGACTACATTTCCCGTGAGGTCGCTGTCTGTCGTTAGGGAAACTTCGGAAGATTGTTTTGATGAATCGTATGTCATGCTTGGATGACCCACAGCCTCCTTTGGATGTTCCCGTTGGGCCATTCTGTCCACCTTCTCGTCGAGTAACCAGTTTAGAATTTCATTTTCTGGATTGTCGTTGCTCGGCAATTCAAACATTTCGGATTTTGCTCTTCTCATATCATTTTGGTGGTTTTCTTCAGGATTGGAAGAACGACGCTCGTCTAAGGAGTGACATCGCGATGGAGGACTTTGTGTAGGGTTCAAGTTCTGGGGGAAATGTCCAAATTTTTTCCTCGATTCGTGATTTGAGGAATCGACCAGCGTTTCACGGGACAAATTCACTGTTTTGTTTGAATTGCTAATCGTTTTTGAAGACGGTGATTTATTAACTTTTTCTAGTTTTGGCTCGTTGGTTTGCTTCAGAGGACTTGCTTTCAACGTTTTTTGGGGGCTTCCAAATTCCAACTTTTCATTTTTGGGCTCCTTTGAACTTCTAGACATTGTTTCAGACCGATCTCTGGGACGTTGAAGATATGAGTTAGGTTTGTCGTCCAATGAGCGGAAGGTTGATCTTGAACGAGTGCGATCATTTTCTTTTCGCAGATGGTATTGGGCGCGGGAATTTCTTGCAACTTCTTGCCTATCACTAGATAAACTCTGTCTCGGTCTGGAGCGAAAGATACGATCGTGTTTCGTAGCTCTAGAAAGGTTTTCTTGTTCTTGGTCGTTTCGGTTTTTCATGCTGCGATCTATTCTATCTTGAACGTATTTGGGCATTTTTGAGTAGTTCAATGGCATATCAGCCGGAGTTTGACGAAGTGTCCGGTTAGGTGTTTTTGTTTCCGGTAATGGGTGAAGTTTTGATTTTTGATATCGTTCGTTTTGGAAGTTTTTATCATTTTGATTTAGGTTCCGATTATCGGCAATTCTGTTTGGCATTTCAGATGGCCAACTTAACATCCTCGGGTTTTTTCTTCTATCAAAATCATTCAACCCCTGTCGAAGATTATATTCCTTTTTCAAGTTTCTACCGTCATAACCCATAGCGCTTTCACGCTCTTTGATGGTTTTGTTTGCTCGGTCTTCGCTATTCCTATTCATCATATTTCTACGATCTCCGGTCGGTTCATTTCCACTATTCTCAAATGTTTGACTTTCACAATCAGCAAGGGTTTTCTTTCCACGATCTTGTAGCAATTGATTTTCGTGCTCTGCTATGCTTTCCTCGCCAAAAAATGTAATTGTTTGGCTTCCACGATCTTCTGTCATTCTACCCTTACGATTTTCAGTTATCTGGACTCTGTCATATTCCATCGCTTGGCCTTCACGACTTTTGCTTTCACGGTATTCTGTTTTCTTGCTGCCACGATCTTCATTTGCTTTGCCTTCAAGACCTTCATTTGCTTTGCCTTCAAGACCTTCATTTGCTTTGCCTTCAAGACCTTCATTTGCTTTCCCTTCAAGACCTTTATTTGCTTTGCCTTCAAGACCTTCATTTACTTTGCCTTCGAGACCTTCATTTGCTTTGCTTTCAAGACCTTCATTTGCTTTCCCTTCAAGACCTTCATTTGCTTTGCCTTCAAGACCTTCATTCACTTTGCATTCACGATCTTCAATCACTTTGCCTTCACGATCTTCTTTCGTCTTCCCTGCGCTACCTGATTTCGTTTTCCCTTCACGATCTTTTTTCATTATCCCTTGATGATCTTCTTTATCTATCGCTTCACGACCTTCTTTCGTTTTCCCTTCACGATCTTCTTTGGCTTCTCCTTCGCGATCTTTTTTCGTCATCCCTTCACGATCTTCTTTCGTCTTCCCTGCACTACCTGATTTCGTTTTCCCTTCACGATCTTCATTAGTTATCTCTTCACGATCTTCTTTTGTTTTCCCTTCACGATCTTTTTTCATTATCCCTTGATGATCTTCATTAGTTATCTCTTCACGATCTTCTTTCGTTATCTCTTCACGACCTTCTTTCGTTTTCCCTTCGAGATCTTCTTCCGCTATCTCTTCACGATCTTCTATCGTTGTCCTTTCGCGATCTTCTATCGCTGTCTCTTCTCGATCTTCTTTCGTTTTCCCTTCGTGGTCTTCCTTCTTTTTCCCTTCGCAATCTTCTTCCGTTTTCCCTCTACGATCTTTCGCTATCCCTTCACGATCTTTGTTCATTTTGTCTTCGTGATTTTTATTCGCTTTGCAAGCGCCATCCTCATTTTTTTTACCTCCGCGATCTTCTATCTCCCTACGTTGTTCACTCTTTCCGATCCCCTGATCTTCCTTTATATTGCGTTGACCGCCTTTGGGCGTTTTGTTTCCACGATCTTCAACCTTCGTACTTGCGGGAGGATTCAGCCTTTTCTTGCCAGCATTTTTAATCTTTTGTCTATCACCCTCTTTCCTCATTAGGCTTTGGCGATCTTCAATCTTTTCGTTTCTTGAACCATCAATCGTTTTGTTTCCACGATCTTCGATTCTTTTATTACCCCTACTTTCAGTCTTTTTGTTGGCACGATTTTTATTTGGCTGGGTTCTACGATTCTCTGTCACTTGGCTTCCGTGATCTTTTCCCGTTTTCCTATCAAGGGCCTTCGTCGTTTCGACTTCAAGATTTTCGGACGTTATATTATTGTCGGAAACAGATACTTCCGAATTTCCAACTTTGGAATTTGTCAGGTTTTCGGTATTATCACCCACTTTCAGCTCTCCGCACTCTGTTATTGGCATATTCATTTGAGGAGTTTGAATGGATGAATTTGGCGGATGGACAGCTTTTCCTTCACCATGATCTGGGCCAATGGCACTCTCCATTTCAGCATGTATTACGCTATTCCTTCTTTTCTTTATGTCTTTCAGACTTTTGTCTTTGTGGCCATCACCACGATGGTCGGTTGGCAAACTATCATTTTGTTCATTTGCGTTTTGCACGCCAATGTCATTTGCTGCGGCCTTTATTTTAGTTGTTGTCCCGTCGGTCGTAGCTTCAGGAGTTGTCGTTGCATTAGTTTCCGAAACATCCATCTGAGACTCTGGCATGTTCCCTTGCGTGCCACAAGGGTAGAGTTCCTGGATTTTTGCCGCACATATTTTGACTTTTTCCAGAAATTTGGCTCTGAGCTCAACTTTATCCTTGCCTTCTGACAGTGGAACGGCGTGACTAGATTTTCCAGAAATATCGATTTTGATTTTCAGGTTTGGGATGTCAGTTCTCTCATCAAAATCAAGTTTTATTTCTGGAATATTTTTTAGATTCGCGCCCGGAACATCCTCGTCAGTTTCTGAGACGCTTGCATTCTCGGCGAGATTCGATGCTGTGGTTTCTGTAGCAGATCCACTTTCTACTTCTTGAGTTCTTTGGCCATCATCAGGTTTGCTTCCTTTCGTGCTGCTCGCTTCGGCCAATGCATCCAACTTGTCCATACCGACATTCTTCAGATCATCGCTTTGGTCGTTGCTGTCTTCATTTTTCCCAACACCACTCCGGCTAATTTGGCAGCCATCTTGTCTTGTTTTCCCATCGAGCTCATCACTTTCTTGGCCACATCTCAAGTCGTAAAACCAGGCGTTGCCCCCAGTATTCTGATCAGGGTCATTTATGGATATCATTACCCCAATCGGGCTCTCTCTGGCCTGGGCTTTCGAGAAACTTCGGATGTTGGCTCGTTGATCGGCATTCCTTTTCCCATCCTGGAGTTGATTTTCCTTCGTTTCCGATTGATGAGCGGATGATGTCTTCTTGGTCTCGTTTCTCGGATTCCTCACAACGCGCCGGTATTTCAGCAATTCTTTCTGCCCATTTTGTTTCTGCTGAATTTTTGGAATGGTTTGCGTTTTTGGCAGATCGTCCTTGTTTTGCGCTGCTTGTAAATGAGCGGCGCTATCTGCTTGGTCGCGGTCAACGGAAGCGCTCGCTTTCGCCACTTCCTTGTCTGCCTCCTGCTGTCCACGTCCGACATCTCTGGAATTTAATTGTCCACGCTCCGATATGAGCAATTTGTTCGCCGGGGTCTCTTCTTGACCGTTTTCTTCCAGCGTCTGCTCTTCTTTCGCAATTTCCTCCTCGCCGCCCATGAAATGTCCACTTTGTCTAGCTCTATTGCCGCTCTTATTCCGGGGCTGACCAATCGCTCGCTGCCCTTTTTCTTTACGACCTCTGGCTCGTACGATTGATCTCGGTATTGACGATTTCTTCGAGCAAATTTCCGATTTATTTCTAGTTTTTGAAGCATGCTTCACCGACGAGATCTCCACTTCGTTTCGAACGTTTTCTGCATTTAAAGCGCCCTCCTTCGGGGGCCTAACGACATTACTTTCGTCCAAAATGTTAGTTTTGTTCCCTAATGCCATTCTTCTTCGTTCGTCTCGCTCAACGTCAACACTGCTCTGACCCCCTGACCTTTTTCTCTGGCTCTCCTCGCCTTTTGAAACGGGGCTGTTTCGCACTTCTTTGCATTTGCTTTCTTCTTGGGCACTTTTTAATTGCACTTCGGGCATTGTTGGGGGCGCTGTTCCCTGAATTACGTTTTGATCTTTGCCATCTCCAATTATGCATTTATCTTTTACGCTCGTAATTTCCTGGAATTCGTCTCTGGATTGCTCTTCGGCCTTTTCATGTTCCATATCTCTGCGGACTTTGTCTTCCTCGTACTTCACTCTCGAGTCGCTCATTTCCGTTTTTTCCCATTTTTCTAATTTGTCCGTTTCGTTAGTGACAATTTCCGATGTGTTATTCCCGTCTTTTTCATAGAAGCTTTGCTCGTGGAACACCATTTCTTCTCTCGGTTTGTATCGAGGCAATCTCGATCGATTAGCGGTTTCGAATCTGGTCTGATCAAACTCGTCGAATGTTAGCAATCTGTGGGTTGGAACAAAATAACATCGATTTAAAAAAAAATCCAATTAAAACACCTTTGTTAACATGCCAAGGAAATGTTTTAGTTATGGTTTTTCGCCTCTATTCTGCGAATGACATTCGTTTAAAATGTATGTATTTAAAGTCTGCAATTCTGCTACTGTCTGAAACACCTGCTTTTAGTATTAAAAGGACGAAATTGAAAAATGTATTGCCATTGCAGGATCACAAAGGATTTTATTTTTACGCCATAAAATAGCGGTGTATAAACGTCTTTGTTATAGCTGGCAATGCTTACCCAGCTTAAGATGAATTGCTCGCTATGAAGATTTAAAAAAAAAATTAATGGGTCTAGCAAATGTGTTTAACTATGAAAATGGCAAACCAATTTGTTCTTTGAAGATATTGCATAAAATGTACAAATGTGGTTCGCGTTGTTTTGAGGATTTTAAGAAATTGAATACGGATTTAAGTTGTTATAAAAATGATATCGTTGCATTTTAAACTGTAAATCAGGAATACTTTTTCGGTATATTCAGTTAGCTTCTGGGACTTTGAAATTCTTTATTGTTTGCATGAAGGTATTGCTTTTTCACATAAATATCATCATCCATTTTGTCAGTTAAAACATTTTTGAGTATTGGGTAACAAACTGACGCAACACACGTCTCAGGTTTGTAACATAAAAAGTTTAATAGTGATTAATTAAGTTTCTATATAATTCAAAATTCAAATTTTAAATTGATTTCAAATTTTTAAATGAGGATGGTTCTCTAGAATGCGCGTATAAGTGCCCAGTAAGTAGACTTAAAATAGTACATAAAATTCAAAATTTGATATCATAAATTGAATTTTTAATTTTCCAATAGTATTGTCTTAGTTAAGATATTTATTGGACGATTTACCCAGAGTAAAACCATGAAATACCATTATAAAATGAAGATTTTAGCGTGTTTATCCTTTGAAAAAGTTTTGAAAACCAATCTGATGCATGGATTCAACACTGCATCAGGCAGCCCCGCATAACACAGGTGTTATCATTGATTGCCTAAGCCCAAAAATGGAAATTGCGTATTGCCCCAACATGTTTATTCTACTTGCATCTACGGCTGCATTTACGAGCGTAAATACCACCATTTTATGCGTCTAAAGTTATGGGTTAATTTGTGAAGCTATATAGGATGAAAATTTGAACGTAGTTTTATTTTAGCGTCGTGTTTTACCTCGGGAACATAATTTTGATCCCGTCCTGGGAGCTTTCTGTCAGCCCAGAATCCCTGCTGGAATTCGTGACGTCAGTGTCCCCAGCCTCGCCGTGCTCGTTATCGTCCCTAATTTTGACGGTGTTTTTGATGACTTTGGGGAACTTTGTATTTTTCTTCCCTTCGGTGCTTTCGCCTAGATCCTCCGCATTGTTTGCCGAAGAAACGCTGTAGGTTGGCGCTGGAGTTGAGGAAGGCAAGGGTGGAAATCTCGAATTGATTGGAGAGTCATAGCCAGAAATTCTCTCGAAAGAGCGAGCACTGGAGGCTGCAAGAAAATGAAATTGCTTAGTATTACTGCGCCACTCACCGAGATAAAGATCGGGAGTTTGGATGAAATGCGCGTTAAATTCATATTCGGGAAAGGCTAAAAATCTATATTTTCTACGAGGTGTTTGAAACGAAAAGGAAACGCTGCGCACGAACTGCGGTGCTTGGGACTTTAAAATTGGCCTATTACCACAACTGTTAAGAAAAGGGGTTTCGGATCACCTATGGTTAACTCATAATGATCCATAATAATAAAAAATCGTTGCAGCGTTGGTAATAGTTTGCACCCGGACAGCGCCAACTGCTCAAAACCAAATGCGTTATTTAAGCACTCGCATTGAACGTTAATTATCCAATTAGAATTCCCTAAGAAATTAAAAGGGGATGTGGTCTGGAAAATTAGGACGAAGACCAGGTCCTAATTTTTCTAACCAAACGCACAATCAGGCGCAGCTCGTGTTCACGGAAAGCCCATAATTTACTAAATAATGATGGATTGTGCAGGTAGCGTATTGTTTTTGGAAGTTTTTCTATAACAAGAACGGTAGTCTTTAAAGCATGTTCCTAAAGCCTGAGAACAAATATAGTCAACATTATAATGTGACAGTAATGAAATAAAATAATAACAAACATGTTATGATTGTTATTATTTTTTATGATTATAGTTTGCAGTCTATCTTACATGTAAATCGTAGATATAGAAAATAACCACGTTTTAAAAAACTTCTTGGTTAATTGTATGCATGTGCACGTCTCAAAATATTCAAAGATGCATACGCAACTTTTAATTTTGGATTTTTTCATTCTTTCTTTAAAAAATAATGTAGGCTACTTACGGGTAATTATTTTAATCGATTTATTAACTTGTTAAATGTGCAAAAATATCGAGGCATTTCGCAGTGTGCACTCATTATCGGAGTTTGCATGCTCGAAAGAATGTTTTAAAAATAATTTATCAATAGTTAGACTTTGTCGCTTTTATCTCTTTCGTTGAATTATTTAGTCTTCATCACAACATATTTAGCTCGAACACCCATAAAACATGAAAATTGTTTTATCGTTATTCATACCATCGAAAGACGAAAACTTATTTGGTAAGCCTTGATAAAAAATATCACTACTAAACTCAAATTTGCGATGTATTATTTCGAGGACATTCTTCCATACAACGAACGTTGGCTCTTTGATGGATTTAGAAAGAAGCTTGCAACAGTGCAATGTGCAGAACAAAACTCGACATCATCATGTGGTCGGTAACATAAATACTCAATAAACCAACTCCTCGACCAAAAGGTAGAGTTTGGAATCTGTGTTTTTTCCAAAACAGGAGTTGGTTTATTGAGTATTAATGTGCAGAACAGTTCGTTTTCGTGCAACGACAGTGGTGTCACCCTGTATAGGGCGCTAGGTATACCGACCTCTGCGTTGGAGTGTATGATGATAATGATGAAATCGTCGAGTTCTTCGCCGACCACTTAATTTATCAACGGTGGCATTTACTTCCAATTCAGATTGAGAAGAATAGGGCAGAAAGCTATCCGGATCCTCCAAGAGATGAAGCTCTGGCTCCAAAGCCTACATGAATAGAATGGGATTAATAGATGGGTCTAAGCACGCCCTAAATACCTCGGTGCATGCACCGTGCCGGTGCACTTTATACATCAGAGATCAATACATTTCGAGACTGATTTTATCATGTTCGTGTAGCTGTACTCTATACGTGTCCCGAGGATATGTCATATCAATTAGGTGAAAGCAATGGGATTCATCACGTGAAAGGAGGACGAACGTGCGCTCGGAAAATAAAGTTAGCCCTACGCTAGGGTTTAATATAGCACGTGGGATTCACCGGAATATATCGAATATTGCTTGGTCGACAGTATAGATAATGTAGGTAGGACATGCCAGAAGATATAAGAGCCAAAAGTTCATTGAAACAGGCAGAAGATGCAATATATATTTTTTCGAATGTGCTCGCCGTACATTCAGACGCACAAATGTATGCAACCAGTGCCACAAATCATTCTCCGTACGTATACGCAATGGATTCTGATGATGGAAGTGAAATCTCACACGACCTTCTGTAGCTCAATCCTAATTGTTTTTTTATTTTAATGTGAACGATGATCTATTTTCTCTAAAAAAAAAAGCATGATGTGCTCTTTAACGTCGTACGTAGATATTGAAAATCTGTGTTTTTTCCACAAAAAAAAGACTAAAACTTTATCATGAAACTGTCTTTTGAAGGGTATGTTGCGTATTCCATGGAACTACAATCTGGAAACTTTTGATTTGAAACTAATTGCGTCTAACGGGCTCATGCATGATTGTGTTACTAGTTTTTGTACTGCCCTTTTTTACTCATAATCGGTGTGCAGTGAAGCTTTATTGGCTTCGTGAACCGGAATAATTTCCCTTTGGTCTTGTCGAACTAAATGTCTAAGAAAAACTGCGGTGCTGATAATTTCCAAAATGTCCTCATTTTTTGTTATCGTCTAATTTGTTTCATTTTTAATACGCTGCATGATGAAGTTCATTTCATGGTGAATTAGCAGACCGTTAACAACAACAAATAACGACATTATTCGCAATATTGTTTGTGCTAGATATGTGCCCCTGTCAAAACAAAATTAGTTTTGATAAATTTAATATATAAATCTATATTTTGATATATTTAAATTCCATTTTTTAAGAACCATGGTTTTTTGCTCATTTTTTCATGAAGCAGATACAACATAAAACATAGAAGACGTGACGATTTTTCAAAAATATTAGAATCGAAGTATTCTGGGAATTTCTGTTTATCATTTTTTTTATTTTTGAAAAATCGTCACGTCCTGTATTTATCATAAGTGCTTTTCAATAATGCTCGGCATAATTCTATACGCCATAGTCTCGTCATTTTGTACGAAACGGAAAGACTGAATACTGTTAAGTGCATGTCTTCGTATTTTTGTTCAGCTGAAAAACTAACTCGGTCCATCTTCTTACCCAAAACACTGCATTTTCGTTTTTCAAAGTCATTGCCTCTGTTTTCATGACAACGTATCCCCTGAAACGAATTCTGTAAATGGGGCTGAATCAATTTTTTTTGTTATATTTGTTTCGTGCGGGCCAGTGTTCAATGAAGTCATGCTCCAGGAAACAGACATGACAAGAATTCAATTGGAAGCCTATCTTTTTGCATTGCCTTTGCCTAATGTGCATGCATGGGGCTTTGCCTATGTGTCAATAGAAAAAGAAAGTTGATCCCAGCTACTGTAGATAGCAATGTAGGGCCCATTCTCGTTGGAGATACCCCTAAAATGCAAGCACAATCTGAACGCTCGCAAAAATAGCTTTTTTTTTCTCGGAAAGTAACTTTGCATGACGTTGATGATCCGCGCAGACAAATAACGTTTGCAAATAATATGGATTTGGAAAGGAAAGAAAAAAAGCCGAACCAACTTGTGATAGACGAATGGAGCCATGCAAAAAAAGGAAATAAATAGAATGGAAATGCCACTCTGTTTTATATCAAAAACCTTTTCAATGAGTAGCCCACTTTTTAGTGTATGAAATCTCGCGATTGTGTTTTTACAAGGCGTCAGATATAACGTATAGTCATTTTTATCGTCATTTTTTTTTCTCAGCGTACATTGTTTGCAAGATTTGGCAAAATTCTTCCTTTGTACGATGAAACCAATCCATCACTGATCTCTTCGTATTCTTTGCATGCCCTTCGCAGCAGACAGATTGAAGCTAATATTAGTATTGAGCAGATTACACAAATAGCCGTCAAACTGAAAGATACAGGAAAGATATGATGGTGTGCATTTCCTAACCCTTGTAGTAGCCTACAGACCTAGATGTTTGATACTTTGATATAATCTTCTTGATATTCATCATCTGTAGAAAATTCCACTACGTAAAAACAAAACCCATTTCTTGATATTTTATGGCAGTGATGACGCTACATGGAATGTTTAGCAATATTTAATAAAAGCTTAGGTGATGGAGAAGAGCAAAATAATTCGCTATTTTTACTTTTGGATTAGGGCCTACATGGAATTACGTATGAAAAATTTAATTTAAATATTTTAGATATGTGTATAATGTACATGTATTTATCATATTTTTCCTTGTCGCTTGTCTTAGAGAATTTTCTGAAAACTGTAATGTAATTGTTTTATTATAAACTAGCAGAAAAACCTGGCCTTGCCCGGGTAAAAATTGTTGTTTGATTTTCTGACCTCTTTTATGTGATCAGGAGTTAAATTTAGTTGTCCTTGTCTCCAAAAGATGGAGCTATATTATCTAGATACATCCCGGATGGGAGGGGGAAGCTGGTTGGACAGTTTTATGGCCCCGGGGCAAATTAAAAAGATGTTGGGCCTTAGAATTCCCCACGGATTTCACGCTCCTGGGGTGTGTGCCATGAGTGGCCAATAATATCGAAGCCACAATCAAACCCAGCCATCCAGAGAAAAACAAGATGGACGCGATTTCTATTTTATACATAAAGATTAAAATCTGTTGATTTAAAAGTTGAAGTAAAATGAATTTCACAAGGAGATTGGAATGCATTAAGTTATCATGATTTCTGTATAATGCTTGACTTAATTTCTTCTTATGTTATTACAATTCATTCACTCATAAATCATGCAAATTATCGTAGCTTTTAAAGGAGCTATCTTCTGCTATAAATGCTTACTGCAAAATAAATTACTATGGGATAATTGGGTATCCTGTCCGTAAAAATATGAAAAATCAAGATTTCCGCGAAATTATGCATATAAATTTCAACAAGTTTTGAAGCTTAAAATAAGATGAAACATAGTTCTTATTTTGCGGACAAATGTTGAGATTTTATAAAAATATACCTTTTATGGCATATTAAATATTTGGTATAGTTTTCGACTTCTGTTGATATTGATAACAGAATCAACTTATAGATAAATTATTGCCGCATTCATTTTCTCACGTGATACAATATGTACAAAATGCATCAGTCGGCCGAAACACCTTTGTTAACTACATATAAAGAGATTTTCATTTCAAATGTATGCGGATTTGCAGCTTAAAATATCCTTTTTCCTACGTCATGCAATGCTATTTGAATCGTTGATATTATCGTTAATGGCTATATTTCTGCTCTCGTTTCCTTTTCTTTAATGTATTTCGGTGTCTAAATTTCTAATGTTATCTGATCACAGCTTTTGGCATGAAAGTTGGAATCTCTTCTAGCCCGCTCTTTTTGTTCACATGGAAATAGCACAGTTTTTGTTTGGTAAGAAACATCTAGAGGAATTTGCTTCCAGACTGGAGATATTGTAAATCACTCGTTTTGTAACTGCTTTTCTGCGTATTTCTAAGACAGAAGAAGCCTAGTGGTTTATCTTGCTCAGACGGCGTAGGCTGATTTACAGAAATAATATAAGCTGGTGTTCCCGTATCACCGTGTACGCTAGTACACATGGACGAGAACTAGGCTTATTATTATTGGTTTTCGTCAACCATAAGACTTTTCTGTTACACGGAATTGTCATCCATAAAACACTAGCAGATTACGGTGGAACCTCGTTCGCGGGTGACTGGAACAATGTTGCGGATAGCTCTTTGCTTTGAAAACACTGGATTTTTTTTACCACATGTGGTGCATTTTTCGTTCTGCAATTCTGTAATTGAAATTCTTTGTGCTGAGCCTGGCAATTTCAGACCGTCCGAGGGATTTTGCAGTGTCATGCATTTTATTTCCATTTCGCTTTTGTCCAAAGCTTTTTGTCAGGAGATTGTTAAAATGCAAATTTATTTTTGTAATTTTATAAGGACGATGTTATGAAATGTGCTACAAAGCTTAGATTTCGGATTACTGTGCCCAAAAATGTTTTACGACCTCAAACAGCAAGAATCCTATAGTTAACCATCGATGTACTGGCAGTTTATTGACGAAGTATAAAAAGTCATGGTTGTCCACCAGAAAGGAGCAAATTGTTATGACCTTATTTTTTTATACCCGCAATCTCATTTATTTCCATCTTCCTTTTCATTCTAGTTTCGTTCTCATGCCCATGTTTTGCTATCTCTCTTAATGGCCTTTTATTTTCAAATGCCTTTATTAACTGCAGGAACCTTTTATACAGGCGTTAAAGGTGTGTCGGTATTTACGCATTGCAACTTTGCCTGAATTTCAAAATAACTGTTTTCGCAAAATCTATTTTTCTCGCCCAGCCCCATTTCTCGGCTTATTTTCTCGCATCCGCGTGCCTTGAAAGCCTGGAAAAGCAATTCTATGTTTGAAATGTTGCTTCATTTTGCTTGTCTCGACAGTGGCCGCCTCCTGATGGAACAATTTATGGACCTAATTTGTAGCCATGTGACCAAAATCAGAAAAAACGCGGAAAGTAGGATTCGAGAAATAGATAAATTCGATGGAATATGCCACGTGCATGTTGGGATGTTGGTGTATCCTTCTAGTACATTATAAAAGTTCATGTTCAGCTTTTGAGTGCATCTTGCATAAAACTACTGAATACAAAAGAAGACAAAGGCCATCGATCATGAAAATGTCCTCGATATGAACGGCCGTTATTCGTTAAAGTGGAGTTTTTCTTTGAAATATCTCTTTCACAGATAATTGAATGCGATTAAAGTCTTAAAATAAATTTAATGTACAGCATTATTAAACAGAATTTTAGTATAGAAGAATAACAAAAACTGTTTTATCTGAAGTACATATATAAATAATTGCTCATCCGTCTCATCCGTTATCTTTTAAGTATCCATGATACAAATATTTAACAAATTCTTTGCCATTTATACATGTCTTAACATAATCATTGCGATACTGACATCATATTTATACATGAAAAATCAATGAATTATAAAATTATTATAGCAATTATAGTATGCAATATATGATTTAAACTAAGTATTTTACAACTATCCGTGTTATTTTAATTTTGTTGGAGTCCTAGAATTCAATGATGGAAACTGAACTTTTTTTCTTAATTGTATCTCCGTTTAGTAATTCACGGTCAATGTGTTCACTTGTAATGCCGAAGTTGAATATGGTAAGAAAATTGGCCAGCCATCACGTGAGCGAAAAATGCTTGTTCGATAACATGACACATAATTGGTGCCTTTGCTCCCACAAATTCTAATGAAAAATTAGGTTAATTGCTTTAAAAGTTTGATTCGCAGTGAGTGGCGATGTCACACTTTCAACGTGTGTTGAACACGCTTTGCGAGTAACGCCACTTCAAATGTTGGATTAAAAATACGTCTCATTAAAAACCCAACTCCGAATCACTCTTAATTGAAATGTTTAAATTGAAATCAGCATCCTCGCTTTGTGTGTTTGTCTCGCAAATAAAAGTTATTTGAATGCGATGTGACATGCTGCGCAACGTAAACCCCGAGCTTTTTATCCTCCTTGGCAAAAAGCACATTCCCTCTCCAAGAATTTTTCATTTTATACACAATGTTAAGTCTAATTGCGTTAACAAAAAGATATGTCAAAAGAAAAATGCGATTGTCTCTCCTCGTTAAACGCAAGAACTCAAAAGTGGTGTGGCATCAACCAGAAGATAAATGCAAAACTAAAGAAATAAAAACTTCGAGCAAATAAAGATATAAAACTTCAGCAAATGGAGTTATAAAGCGGTGAAGTACTCTGCGAAATGCTTAGCAATTATAGGGCTACTTACCCTACCTATTGTTTTTGTATACCATACACGTATACCAGATGTCGACGAGTCTACATTCTATGTGAATAATAAGTTGTATGAAAAGGTGCCAATGGAAATACATTACATAGTGTAGATAAATAACAAGCATTGTACAAGTATTTACCCATAAATATTTCCACGAAACTTTCTATAACGTAATTTCATCTTAAATGTTTTTATGCAGTATACATGCATAGATTTTTTCGATTTTATATCCCGAAACTTGTACCCAGATACATTATATCTTGCTATTTTCCTGTGTGTTAAGAAAAAAGTTGCTATTCTGAGCAACTTATTTCTGGGGAAAAAAACCTGAAGTCATAGGTTTTTCAGTCATGCACAAATGTTGTATTACGTTGGATAGCCACTCAGGAAAGGTATACAGTAATTCAAGGGATGAAATAAGCAGTGATTTGTTTTACCACATTTCCCTTTTAAACAGTGCTGTCATATAAAGTAGGGATATATTATGAAAATAGCGCTACATATGAGAAGCCACAGGAAATTGTTTCTGTTGAAATAACCTTCGTGCAATTTCTCGAAATTTATTTCCGGATATAACTTTCCTCGTGTGTCACGGCCTTTATAGAATGGTACTGTAGATAATCAATCAAAAACGGAATAATTAAAACGTGAATTTCTGAAGAGGTATTGATTTCCTCCGTTATAATACCTTCCTCAACACACCTGACTTATGATACGTGTCTCAAAACTGAAATCTCCAATTTGCATGCAGTTGACGTAATACTTGAATGCCTATCCAAAACCTTTTCATCGATCACACGTATTGAACGCATTAATGCGTAGGTCCAATTTAAATGTTTAATGAATGCAAGCTAGGTGGGCATAAAAATCATGCAGTTAGTGTATTGGATAAAGCCCCCACACTCGTTTATTTGCGCACTTTTCTTTCATTATTAAGTTTTCCCAAATTACGAGAAACGTTTTCTTCCCAGAGAACGCATTTTTTTTAGTATTTATTCCCTAGATATAGCGATATTGCAGCTAACTACCGTCAGGACGACGTCGGTAGTGCATTCCTTTATTTGCATTATCTAATATCGAAATGCTTGGCGAGTGAGTGCGTGAGGTTTGGCAATTCAGTCAATAAAAACTGAATCTTCTAGCAGTTGAGCACTCAGCACTCATCCCATGTGGAGTAGTCACCCGCCACAAATAGTATCGCCATCTAGCGGCACCGAAGCCATTTTGTCGCAAATTCTGCCGCCTATTGGGAGCGACAGGAGCAGGGGTGGCAAAAATAACATTTAACCCATTCTTGCATGCAATATGTATGCTTGCATGCGTCAATATCTCCGAAACGACGTGTTTTCAGTCCTTTTGGTTTTTCACTCGCCGACTAATTGCAATTTGGCTTCTGCTTCTATTGATCCGGTTTTGTCAGATGCGACTTCTCCGGAGCTGATTTTGTGGTTGCAGGCAAGACACAATCAGATAATGAAGGTTGGGTTTGCGTGCGATTTTCAAGCCTCTTTTCTTTAAACCTCATGTTCAACGTAAGAGTGTACACCGTTGCACTGAAAACTGCGAGCACCTAATCCGATTGTCGGTATATGGGGCGATGCATGAACAGCCAAACACCCTCATCAAGAGCGTTTTGCAAAATAAAGCTCCTAAAAAAAAGTGAAAAAAAATCGAAGTTTGCTCCGTTTCATTTTCTGCTTCAACTCGAAGATTTCTTTTTTTTTAAATTAGATAAAATGAACTCTGGGTCTTAGAGAGTGTAGTAGAAAGTGGGGCAGGTGGAATGACTTTGTTTCAAATGGATATTTCTGGAGATTTTTTCCACCCTCTGGCTACCTTATAAAACGGTTTATTAGCTTTTTATAAGCGCGTGAAAAACAGCGTATTTTTCGTATTCAAGCTTGCTAGCTTTTTACACAAAAAGTCTGTGTTAAATACGCAAGTGCAAAGTAAATGAATTGTTGCGATGGAAAAAGCTTAAAAAAAACTTTACTCTTATAGTATACAGTTTGTATGGTTGAGTTGAATAATTTTGAATAAATTTTGGAATTTTTGCAGTATAGTTTATGTTCAAAAGTGGAACGTTTTTGCATGTGTTCGTCTGTAAACAGAAAACGTCAAAATTGTTAGCACATAAAAAGTGTATTTCAGAATCACGTGTAATAAGAGAAAGCATAATTTTCACATAGAAATTTATTGTAATCAACATTTAGCTTTGAAACGTATTTCATCATTTCTGGTTATCCATTAAGCTTGTCACTATTCTTCTTTCTCTCATAATATCTGCGAAAACAAAAAAATGTACAGTAACTATTCATTCTATATGCATGTACAATGAATTGTTCCGAATAAAAAAACTTAAAAAGAGAAAAACTATACTCTTATAGTTAAACTGTTAACACGATTTTGACCGTGTCAGTATTATCGTCTTTTACAGTGATTTCTGGTTCGTTTATTTTCTTTTCTTAATAATACCTTCCGGACATTAAAAGAAAATTAAAAAATGTTGACCTTAAGAGGTTCAACCACCTGAACAACATCCTTCGAAGAAATAGTTTACAAATATTGCTTACCAACCCTTGCTAAAAAAATGCCATCGAAAATGTGCTTTATAAATAGCTTATCTTAAACTTTAATTCAATATTAAAAATATTTAACACGCAGCATCAGTGATTTCATTGGCAATTACTTGTTAAATAAAGGTTAGGAAAAAGTAATTGAAAACATTCATTTCGAATGTCGCTTGATTGAATTTTAAAGTGGTACATTTTCTTAAGATTTAAATTGATAATTTATGTCTAAAGTAAACTGATGATTCAGAGATGCAAGTTGTGTTTAAAGAATTATATAAGAGGAAGAGAAATAACCGTCTGACTCATTCAATATACTGTAAGCTTTGAGCTTGTTGAAAAATTACTCTGAAAAGTAGAAACCCATTTCCAATGCGTTCAATGAAGTCAATTTGTCATTTAACAAAAATATCTCTACGAGATACATTTTCATAACTTTTTTTAACTTTTCGCATCAATGAAAAAAAATCTCGAGTTCAAAACTTTCACTTATCCACTTGTGTTGCCTCCGCAATAACTCGTTCATATCTCGGTGGAAATGCCTTTTATCTTTTTAAGACTATTTCCCATTTTCAGCTAATTCATATTCCGCTCGCAATTGTTTCAAAGCAATTTGTCATTTTTTTCCCTTTTCCGATACTCCACTCGTAAACTGAGCTTACAATATTGGAACAAAGCATAATAATTTCTCTGAAATTCCCAAATGAACGATATAGCAGGAGGAGAAAATTATAATCAATTCACGTTTCTTTAATTTATTTTATTCATTAGGGATGCAACTACTTTGGAGTTATTTAACATTCTCTTCAATTCAATTCCGTTGTTTACGAAATTTATAAATCACTGGAGAGGAAGACATAGCAAAGAGCTTGCATGTCAGAAATTTATATGAAACTCGTGCTATTGTTTTTCCGCATAAATGTGCTCACATTTTTGAAGCATGTCTTGCACATTAATTATATTTCAAAGAATTGAAAAAAAGAAGCAGACGTGAAAAAGTCAAGGAGCCACCACTCCTAATGCTCTGTAGAAATATAAGTAGGGGAAAGCATTCCTAGAGTAAGACTTCATGATGTCAATATTTTTATCATAGCACTTGAATCCATCTCTACTTTATTTGGGAAAGTTTTTAAACAAAATATAAATTCGTTAGTTAAACTTAATTATATTTCAACATTCTTCACTTCACTCATCGTCATCGTCATTGCCTAAGAAACTTATTTAATTACTTACGCATGCTATGTAGTCTATTAATATATTTTCATGAATAATATCGTTCACTATACAGTACATGTTAAGAAAAATTGTCAACGAATTCAAGAATGTCGTTAAAGTAAAAAGTGAGCCAATCAAATTTGTTACATTAGCTTTAAATATTTTTAAAGGTGTAATTATTCCTTTAATATCAAAGTTATATGTATGGCCATGTAGATGTGAATAATACATTTATACATGATGATTACTGACTTTTTTCTATGGTATAACGTAACATTAGTTTGAGGAATAGTGCATGTACAAATTGTAGCAGATAACTCTGAAAGTACTCATTCACAAGCACTATTGATATGTTTAAATTTTATTAATACTAATTATTAGAATGACACATAAGATATAGATGATAATTAAAGGTTACTTTACTTTGTTCTACTAAATTACAGATTTGTTTCCCAGGAAGATTTAACATGTAACAATGTTTAATATTGCTGCAATTGTCATTTTTATCTCATTTATATATATATACATGTATATATAATTCAAATACCTACTGTAGGTCGCTTATCTTCAAATGTCAAAATTATTATTCTCTATTTGTGAGCGCTCCTCTGTTCTGCGCAACTTTCAGCTGGGCTGAATTTGAGCAACCATTTTGGTCGATACGTCCATTCTGTATCAATTCCTCAACTACACGCCAAATAGATGCGTAGTAAGTAAAGTATTGATAGATTTCTAGCTGGCCATTAATTTTATTCAGTTTTGAGTTTTGAGTCACTCTCAGCAACTTCTGTTTTTATATTTTTTTTCCGCACATTAATGCTATAATGCTCAGCAACTTCTGTTTAAATTTTTTAAACCGTTCCACCGTTGAACATAACGCTTGGAAATTTTCAAACACTTATTTCTAACCAATGAAATCGGCAATAAAAATCTGCTCTGGATGCACATCTCCCTTTCCAAAAACGGTTCAATATGTGCTTTTTCGGCGTGGGCGCAACGTTATCTCCACCACTTGTGCAGCGCACGTCTCGACGTTCTGCCCAATTCCGGAGGTTCCACTTCACATAGTATTCCGTTTGAAAAGAATTTGATAGGGAAATTGGGAAGGGAGATAGGTGGGAGTCGAGGGCGTAAAATGTCGTAAATGAATGTCATTTCTATGAAATATCTCGACGTTCGCCTATTCAAATTGCTCGCCTTCGCGTTGCGGGGCCGCATCATCGCCTCGAAAAATGCAATTTAAGTCACGTTTCTTTTCATATCAAATTGTTGAAGTTTGACCCAGGGTTACTCGCCTAATGTCTTTTCCATTTCATTAATGGAATCGTTTAATTAGAAGATGACTTACGGTGGTTATGCGGTGTATATTAATCACGGGGAGAGTGCGAGTTGGCAGCACGGATCGTGACGAGCATGCATTATGTCGTCCAGAGGATGTGCAAATGCTGGCTGATTGGCGATGGAGGATTTCGTGCCAGTTTCTAAGGACTTAAAAGATATTAGAGGTTGACAGCATTTGCCTAGTGCGTCCTAGTAGATATAGGTCTATGATCGAGCCATTGCTGCATGCCTGCAGACGAAGACCCCTCTTTGCCAATTGCATTTGAACACCGCAGAGCTATTTGAAACGAAGGGGGATCTAAGTTGTCTGTATGCAAAACAGGAGCTAAGGAATGCCGCGGGATCTAGCCGGAAGCCAATATGGAAGTTGGGAATTAAACCCCGCTTCTAGAATGGGATCGTATGGAAATGACGGGATTGTCGCGCTTCATTATACTTTCAAAGCTAATGAAAATATTTGTTTTCTGATCGGCGTTTTCGGAATTAACGAACAATTTCATTCGTCTAAAACGAACTAATTTAATCGACACCAGGGCTGACAGAACCTCGGTAATTGTGGACACTTGAGAGCTAGGCTCTCTGTAAACAAGTGACGTTACACATTTTTGTGGAATGGAAAGGGGGCATGGTGCTATGGTAGTAGCACAAAAAGTGGAGCCTATTTGCAGTAAAACCTGTTAAGTGACCACCAAAAAAAATGCTACGTTGTCATTATACACAGGTGTCACTATACAAAGAATACCTCAATTAAATTAAAATAATGAACATGTACACGGTACTTATACATGAGACTGTACTACGTGTAGTAAAAACCACACAACCAAAAAAGTACGGCATCATCATGTCCATGTGCATTACATACAGTATGTTTATTGTCTTATTACACATTTTAAAAAAATTATCAAATTTTCCTTGTTTGAAATGCTTCTTGCTTCTTATGATCATGTTTTCAGTGAATATTTCGATCTTAACAACATGATTGGCAGAATTATATGAGAACCACTAGGGTTAAAGCAGGATGTAAAGTGACCAAGTCTGCTATCTGCTCACTATTTAAGGTACATTGACAATTTAAAAATTACAAAAATACAACACACACTGGTCACTGTAGACTATATAGACAGGTGGTCACTATACAGAGAATTTTTATGAAGGAAATGCACACTAGAAAAGCCAATACACTAAAAAGTGGTCAACTTTTCCATTCAAACTTCACCATTAAAAGGTGGTCACTTTTCAAGGTTTTACTGTAATATTCATGCTGTGAAATGTGAAAATATGTTGTAGGATGGAGATATGCCAAGGGCCGGTTGCACCAACAGAGGTTAAGAATAACCTACAGTAGGGTTAACCTACTGTGAAACTCTATAGGTTAACCCACCATAGTATAACACAAGCACGGGTCAGGGAAAAAATGAAGAGAAAGGTTAACCCAGCCAGTAATCAGGGTTAATCTCAGGTAATTTGGAAAAACAACATGGCGGACATTACAGATGAATGTGATGAAGCTAGGGAACAATGCATGCACAGTGGCATGCCTGTAGTAATCTTAGTCTTCTACACTGGGTGAGCGAGGTAGTAGCGCCGCTCGTGGCTTTTTTCTCTGAAGAGCAATCGAACGTGTTGCTTTATATATTGAAAGCAGTCATGTTTTAAACATGTACATGTACGTGTCTACCAAAGAAGATTTGCTTCGAATGACGTCATTTATTTGCCTAACTTTCTTCTTAAATTGGTTGGCACCCTGTTTGATCCGATGCCATAGCCCCGACACACCATGGCCTTAGATTATTGGAAAACTAATAGAATCACCGAGACACTAACCGGAAGATGCTTTCCGGTTGGCCCCAACGCGATACATGCTTTTGGATTTAAAATTCCGCCATCCGTTTATTGGAAACAACGTACGAATCAATTTGGATGGGGCCCAAATCTTCCGGAGAAAGAGTTGATGTACTTGGCTGTAAATGCGCTTGCAGATGTTAAAGGACGCAGAATCGGATTGTGTAAAATTGTAGCGGAACGTGTAAGGGATAGGCTAGCTATTCTTTGCAAAATTCGTTTTTACTGAACTAAATTGGCTGCTGACTTTTTTCTTCTTCTGCGTAATGACAATTGGTGCCCTGCAACTCCCTTTTGTGTAACGAGGATAAAACAAACGGAATAGGGGGGGTGCTGATGCCTCTTTGGCGCACGGGAGAAGGTGGTCTTCATAAGAATGACATTTTGTCGTGTTTATCGTATTTATCCACTGAAGAAGAAACTTGGTGGTTGTTGAAGTTTAGCTGTTTAACTTCTTGGCAGTCTATATTTTTTTTGCTCTTTTTCTCCCTACGTTTTTTTTTCTCCCTATTTTATCTCCCTTCAATGTCATTTGCAGCCTCACTCAGCATTTGTTGCTGCTCGAATTGCTCCAAAATAATCCCTTTTGAAGAGTACTGGACGGCTGGCCTAGGGTTTCCAACTGGACATGTGGGGGACAGTTTATTCTTCGAGTGTGCTGGAGCGTATTTCTCTGCTCTCTTACCTAAATTTCCCTTTCCAATAACTTCCTTCGCTGTGGTGGCTGGCTCGGAAAGGGGTCAAGATGTGCGAGGGGGCAGCACCTGGCATTTGTCAGTGGTGTCCCTTCATCGAGCACCACTTTGTCCATCTTTTCACTCCTCCCAAATCTTCAGAAAAGAACTTTTGATCTTTAAAAGCCTTTCGTATGGACCGTTTGCTCCGAACTATTACATGTTTGTATGTCAAACATTAAATGGAAGTCTTTCCATGGAAACTCGCAATCAATCCCAGCTTAGATGCTAGTCGGTTGGAATAAGGACATATGAATTCCTCTCAATTACTTTCAGCTGATGGACAACTTAGTTTCTGAGGAATATGAATTGGCAAATTGGTACAGCTCGTTTCCAAAGATACCATCCTCGGGCGATTAAAGCAAAGTGAGGACGGGCAACATTAAGGAAGATGAAGTGAAATCCTACTAATTGGAAATCCCTTTTGTGAGCGCTTAAATCTTTATGAAGGCTTTACAAGCTTTACTGCTTTCGGTTACTAACTAACTGGTATGATTCATGAACTAGAAATTGCGAATTGGATCCTAGACGGAAACTTGAATGCAATAATTATTTAAATTTATTTTTGCAAAAAAAAAAGCGAAAGAATTACCCAGTGTTTATTTTTAATTTAGTTGTTTTCAACTTCCGTAACTTACATTGAAATTTGCGAATCCTTAATGTGCGAATTGTTTTTAATATTCACCTTTTAGACTTCCGTTTTGCAAATTCTTAAACGATCCCATAAAGCTAGTGAGCAATTGTCATTATGTAATATAATCTCGAAATAAAATCTTTACCTAATTTTTGAGCTATTCTAATTAATTTGAATTCTGCTAATCAATACAGGAGTTGAGGGCTGAACTTGTAAACTTATGGCAGTAACTGATCTGTTTAAGTTTAAATGCTTAAATACGAGCTCGTATCTTGCAGGAAATAAAATATTGATGGTTGTTTGAGGGTATCATTATGTATTAAACTCCATAAGTGTGAACTCATGGAGCTTGAATGATGACACCCCTCAAATACGCATCGATATTGCATCTATATTTTATTTTCTACTAGTCATTTAGTCTTAAACGAAATGGTTGTCTTACGTTTATTTGTCAACTTGCACTCAACTTCTGCACAATTGTTTCAGCATAGTTGCATCATCAGTCATACTGCAAAGTATTGCACAAATGCAAATTGTCAAACAACATTTCGAAACATGTTGATCATTGTTGCGTCATATATACGTATTGCGCGTTACACGCTACTCGACTGGGTTTTGAGGGCATATTCGGACCAGTCTTAGAAACTTGTTATGCGCGCAAAATATGTATCTTTGTATCGAAACGGAGAATTTCGAAGTTAGTTCTCGTTATCGTATCCGTGAACTATAATCGCTTTGCTCTTCTTTGATCAGATTAAATTAATGCGCACACTGCGCGTTAAATTGCCCGAATGCAATTCTGTAACTATACAATTAGCCAGGCGCTGCTTGGATGTGGCTGGGCTCAAATTAACTAATGCGTTATCTTTGGCCAGCGAGAAAGCCATAATGGCTAAAAGTAGGATAAATGGAGATATAGGGAGATGATCTTGTCTTGGCAGTTGCCTAGGCAACAAAAGACACTTAGTGACGTCGCGACGAATTACGCATTGAGTGAAGTGGTGATGCTCGCGTTGCTCTGGAATTCATTCAGGTATTAAATAAGGTATTGTTGCTTTGTTTCTGTGGCTCAACCGTTTGGAGGGGAATTGAAATTCAGTCGGCTGGAACATCTGCTTCTTCCGGATGCATGGACACAAACGAAAATGGCACGAAAAAATAGCAGCAAAAAAAATGCTAAACGCAAACCGTCTTAACACCTCCATCCATTTCTTTTGCATTTAACTTTTGAATACACATGTGCATGTACTTGTAAACTGCGCTGCGACTTTTTTACTGCTCCCATCGTGCTTAATTTTTTGAAGATTGTATTGTCTTAATTCAAAAATACTAAGTGCCTTGGGAGCTAGTAATACTGCATGTGAATAATAACGAAATTTATAAGAAAATACAAAATGTGATGTCATCACTATGACTTAACGGCAGTAGTGTTGAATGGTACATGTCTTAAAATATCATAATCAATATCATTATCGTAATAGTTACAAGTTAATCCCCGAATTTAACGAGTTTTAATTACTTGGAAAGATTTTTAGAATATACAGTACTAGCGGTAATACCCGGCCTTGCTCGGGTATAAAATTGTGTTATGATTTTCTAACCCCTTTAATGCGATCAAGAGTTATATTCAGCTGTCCTTTGGCTCCAAAAGATAGCGCTATATGACCTGG
>JAQGBX010000661.1:0-32118 GCA_034698745.1 Megaphyllum sjaelandicum | reverse complement strand
TCTTATATGAACTAATTGGGACCAGAGGTGGTTCATATAATGAAAAGTTCATATATCGAAAAATCGAAAAGTATGAATGTGTTATCATACTAGTCTACAAAAACATCACGGTTCATCCATGCCCTAGGTTGTTTTTTAAAAACAAGAGAAATTTTTGCGTTTTTGAATTACTTTTTAATTAATTTTCCGAAGGTTGATGCCAGCGCCAGCAAAAACGCACCGTGTGGTCGGGTGGGCAGAAGCCACGTGCATCATACCATCACAAATGTTCAATGTGAGATTCTCGCGTCACACGTCACACGTTTATAAGGTTGTCCAGTTCAGCCCATAAAAGCTGGTGGGACCCTATCATTGCTATTCACAGCATCTCGCATACTCGAGCGCACAAAATGCTTTCTGCTGCATAGTCGTCATTTTGGATACCGAGTTCGTGCTGCCAGCTGCAGGCGTTTAAGAAAAATTTGCAAGTTCGCGTTTTAAACTTGAACTTTTTCCCTTTCTTTTCGTGTGTCATTTAATATTATATCTGCAATACTGTGTACTGTGGTTTTTTTTTTAAAAAACCCGATGATTCTTTTGTAATAACCCTGTATTTATAGAATAGTCACTCGTGTTTGGATGGAAGATAAATTCTAGATTACGCTACAGTAAGTTTTACTCTAGTTTTTAATTGTTGAGCTACAGGCATTATTCCTTTTTTTAGTTATTCGATTCAATAATTCGAATATACTGCAGTGTATTTTTGAAGGAAACAATCAACCGGATGACTGAATCTGCCTTTAAAATTGTATTCCGTCGTAAATGCGCCAATTCTTCTATGCAGTTTTTTGTAAATTTACTTCTGGATGTTCTTTAGTAAAGTACTTGTTGATATCTTCGATCTAAAGGGTTCAGACCTGCTAAGGTTGATTATTTTTCAGGTGGATCCACAAACGAGCGTTAATTTGCGTGAGTTGGATTTGAGATTGCGTATGCAACAGCTTAATGGAATAGAGTGAAACAGAGTTTGTCCAATAGGCCTGTGCTGCCTTTTTTGCACTTTAGGGAATCAAAGACTTGATTAATTTACTTCACTCGTCCATCAAGCGAGGAAGATGTGCGAATAGAAAGTTTTATCTACTCGGGAAGAGGGGAAAAAACAAGCTGTTTTTTGAAAAACTGCATTGTAGGGCATCACTGGGCATGCAGTTGGAGCTTATAGACTTGGGAATAATTGAAAGCCGAATTAGATAAGACGAAAGGAACTGGTGCGATTAGGGAAAAAAATGTATGTTTATGTAGTTAAAGCCGCCAGTATAGAAATTTCCTGAGAGATTTCTTCAACTTAAATAATACAGTAAATCAAACAGAACTAAATTAGGCGAATAGTCTCTAATTTAAGTCTCTTGTTTGTCTTTAAAGTATGCAATTTTTCTTTTCATTCCACAGAAATAAAAAAAACTTCGTCCCTGTAAATAAGAAAAATCAAGGGGGTGGGTGGTGAGAGTATTAAGGCGTAAAGGCTACTAACTCGAGATCACCCAAACAACGAATCAAAGTACAAGTAAACCGAAATATTAAAAAATAGTTAATGTGGTCTAAAGGGCATCATCATTTCATCCATTCTTGAGACCTTCTCAGGGTGTTTTTGTCTTAACTTTCCAAAATGCTTTTTTACGATTGTTTTTATTACGCGCTGAAAATGTTCGATAGAAAACATCTTAACTTTTTAATACGAGTTTATAAAAACAATATATATATATTTATTAAGAAGTTTCCAGAGCATTTTGAACAAATTGAGAAAAACTTGGTTATGAAGTGATCATTTTACCTCAAATTAATGGATTCGTCTAAAATCTATGTACAATTCTAGCTGGAGAATTTAGCAAAAACATGATGTGTAGATGATCGCGTCTGCAGGCTTTTTTATAAGTTCAGGCGCTGGATAGGTTTAATATTTAAAACAGAAGTGAGTTTATCGTAATTTTCCGCACTAGCAATCCATTTTGAAGTTCAGATTTGTCATTTTCGAAATAGTGCTGAAATGCGCGCGATTTGCGAGAAAATTGCGCTGCTCGGCGTATTCCTGCTTGGTAATGCGAGATTTATTCAAAAGGGATCTTGTCAAAGCCAGACCAAAGCATTCCTTCACATCACTCTAAAAATGCACATTTTGGGCGAGCGTAAAACTGTGCTGCGCTGATTTGTCTCGGTAATTCATACTGAAACCTACATAATGTGATGGTTTATTCAAATTCAAGTGGAAAATTTATTCTTTAAAGTAAGGGACTTACTATAGCTGCATCCGGGCAAAGTAAGACGCATTCAAATGATAGTCTCCCGATTATCCGGAGGCGGATTAACCGGTTTTTTTAATCTTCCGGGCGTCATTGTGTATTTAATGGTTTTTTTTAATTCCCTAGTTTTGATTCTCTGTAAACATTGCACTATCATTCGTTTATTGTAATTGGTGATGGAATATTTCTACCCTATGCTGGCAAGGTGGAAAATGTTCAATTCGCGGTCTGGAGATCATTTTTTATTCTGATTTACCGGCCGTTTTCTGAAAAAGTTGGTCCGTTACAGAATCGCTTTACATTTTTCAACAAGAAAATAAAGTGTATTCCTATAAAGGAATAGGGCTAGGGTTAGAGTTAGGGTTTTGTGTTTTTTCTTGTTTCTTTCCCTGCATGCAAAAAGTTTTTGGCAGTTTTCAAAGTTTCTTGCCAGGTATCGATTTATGGCGTGCTAGTTTTTTTATGCATGCACACGCAAAACTTAAAAAAAACCCATTTAATTCACTGTTAATCTTTTTTCATTCAGTGCTAGCGTACAAAAAGCAAACTTAGACGTGAAATCCTGTTTGATTGAATCTCCAAATGTTTTTCCCTCGTTTTTCATTTCTTGCATGATGTACTTTGGAAAAAAAAAACTAGCTCTTTTCGGAGCGATATTTTTTTAAATTTAATCCGATTACATGTACTTATGACGTCAGTGATAAGACCTCCTATAATTCAAAGGGCGATATACCGCTAAAACCTCGCGGATCAATGGAGGGGAAAACTTTTGAAAACTGTTATGTAAGGCTGTTTCTTCCAACATTTCGATTCATTTTGATCCTTGCGCCGACTGTACATGTACGATTACAAATTTATCGAAGGCTTATCTGGCCAAAAGCAAAGACCTAAATTTATTCAGATAACTCCGATAATAAGAAATAAAACGTAGACAAAAGGTGGGACTTGATAAACAAAACTACAGCCGACCCTAACTTCGAAAGTTTCTAAAATAATTTCTCGTGCAAACAAAGCTGTTTTTAAACATGCAAACTTAAACTTTTGATATTTTATCCCAACTTGTAGAACATAAACGCTGTGGGCGAAAAAGTCTTGAATTTTAATCTATTTCTCATCCCAGTCAAGTTGTTTGGCTTTACAACTGCGACTTTAACGCGCACGCGTATGATAAATGCTAATGAATTCAAGATAGGAGGCTTATTTGCATATTTCCGCCTAATGAATTGAATTCAGTCTTGCTTATTCCCCGTGGTTGCTCCTACGTTCTATACTGTTAATGTTAATTTGTATTGCATCCCATTCTTTTCGCTATTATTTTCATTTCTGCTTATTATCATAGTAAACACGTGGCAGATAAGGCTTTCGGTGTCAAAGCCGAAAGGCTGATGAACGACAAATGATCCGCTTCCAAACAATACTGTTTGGGAAATTTAGTGTTAACTGCCGATTTTAATGCCAGCTTTCATAAAAATTGTTGTTTGGAAGAGATAAGCCAACATAACGAGGCTCTTCGCAATACAGCGTCTCGTATGACGATGGAAATTTAGCCAGGCAAAAGGGTATTTTTAGTTAAAATGTCAATCCAACGTGACAGGGCTTTGCTTGAATTCAGTCTGGAGTCTGGACATCACATCGCGGTTTTAGACCTCCGCCACTCCCCACCCCAACCCCCTCCATTTTGTTGCCCTAATGATGCGAGGGTTATTGATGAGGTCGTATATTACGAATTCCCTTCCTGTAATTTGCATTTTGATCGTATCTCGCTCTTAATGCGACTAACATAGGATATAAATTTTGAACGGATCTGATAATTCTGTTATTTCGTATAATCGTGGTTAATTGCAATGGTGGACGCTCAAGATGGCCGCGGCGCCGTAATTTATGGGAAGGCTGTACTGTTAATAGTGATAAGAACGTTGAACAAGATAAGAATTTGGCTAAGAACCGAAGAATTTGTTTACTCTTCCGATGTAATATTACAATTTTATAGCATATACTGTGCATGTTTATGCTCAATTATGGACATCTATACCAACAGTTCCACTCGCGGTAAATAAATTAGTAATATTTGCAATACCTGTATAACCTTCTCAATTCATTTCCACTCGTTCAGAAATGTTAATCAAAAATAATGTTGTCATTTTAAAAGTATTATGCTAATAAATCCGCGAAGAGGACTCTTTACTCATTTTTACTTTAAACTCCAAAAAAAATGGATCGTGTGGCTCCTCACTGCAGTCTATTAAGGGCCAAAACGCTTTCATTTAAAGCCATGACCTAAACGCAATTTGATTTCTTTTCTAAATAAATATTTTGTTCCGATAATTAAAGTAAATTGAAAAAGTGTTGTGTGACTAGAATATACATATATATATATATATCTTTTTCTTGCGAAAAAGTGCGCAATGAATGTTTCTGCATGTCTACAAGTTTCTGGGCGCCTAGGAATCATTGTTGGAAATTCTAGTCTATTGTAAAACAATTTTTCAGCAGTTGTTTTGCCAACGCGTGGCTGATGTCAGGAGGCCTCAATGTAACGAGCAATCCAACAATGTTTTTAGAGATCTAAACTGTTATTTAAAAGCAAATCTAGTATTTTTGGGGTTCTTTTGTACCTGGTAATGCACAACGGGTGAAGAGCGTGGTGTACTCTTTAAAAGCAATTCGTGGCTTCTAACCAAGAATGGTTGAAGTAAGCTGGAGATTAGTGTTTGCCATATTGGGTATTAGTTACGCCGTCTGGTATTGCGCTTTCGCTTGAGGGGATATTGGACTGGTATGTCCTCCCTGGCCATTTGTCTTCTGCTGAGACAGGAAATGGCTGCCTGACATATGTCTACCACACGCACTCTAATTAACCGAGGACTAAGTTATGTTGCTGGCCGTAATAATAATAAAGATGATGATGAAAAGCAACCGTGTTCTGAAGCTCAATTGTTTGTGATTGATCAGTCATCTCGCAAACAAGCTTCCAGCGCAATATGAATTTTTTAAGTCGAATTTTTTTAATCGAATGCATTTTTTTTTCGGGCCATTTATAAAGATGAGCAATAATGCTTACAAACTTTTTATGAAAGGCAGTTGAATAATACCGAAAATGGCGTTGCAATAATGTTAGGGTTTTTCCACTTTTTTTTTATAGTTTTGTTTCTGAAAAACCTGGAAACTACAAATAAATTCTATGTACCGATTCAATTAAAGCAATTCTCGTTTTTATCGATCTTACCATACAGTATTTGATACTGTAGCTGGTTGGTGAAAACTGAAGTTTTTTGTTAATGCTACTTACGTCATTTGACAATTAATCTGTATAATATTTGATATTGTACTGTATATGATAACCCTATTTCAATAAAAGCAAACTTTTTTCAATTTCAAAAATTGCCTTCAGTTGAATTTATTAGAACCAATAACTTAAGGATAGTCGAAATATAAACACTTGTCATACGCGACGTCATCCATTTCTAGAAAATATATTGAAGGATACGAGAAATTTGATGTTTGATTTTGCCATAAGTATATGCTAACTCCTCAGAAGCCTCGGCAAACCATTATTCGTAAAAAGTTTGAAACTGAAACTTTGTTTACTGAAGGTTTCATGTTTTTTTGTTACGTTGTTCATGCCAAACCTTGATGCTTTAAATCGACACTAATTTTCCTGTAAACTCGTGCGTTTCTTGTGTGGGTGTCTTAATAGTTGTAGCACTTCGAGTGATGATTTCTTAGGCAATTAAGTACTGTACGGTACTTAAATGGATGTGCTAATGGATTTTTTGTTCACTTTCGCTAATTGTGTGCTTTCTTAAATTTTCAGGAAGTGGGAAGCATCATTGGCAAGGTAAAAAACTAGATTAGCACTCCTTTCCACTTTCTTTTTGGACGTTGATGAATACTGACATTTACTTTTCTTCTTGTTAACTCGTAGAAAGGAGATAATATCAAGAAATTCAGAGAAGAGGTAAGCACTTTCGCTTCAATCTTCACGAAGTCGTGTTGCTATACGCACCAACTGCGTTGTCTCATTTTATTTTGCAAAGAAGCCAAAAAATATTTGCATTATTTAAACAAGTTGTCAAATGCAATTCTGGAAAAGGGACTCGTGCGCTTCTTCCTGTTGTTAAAAAAAAGGTCAGTTTGGTCCATTTTTACTCATTATTTGTATGATTTTTTCCAGAGCGGTGCCAAAATTAACATATCAGATGGATCTTGTCCAGAGCGCATTGTCACTGTCACAGGTCCCACGGATGCGATCTTCAAGGCATTTAACCTCATCTGTAAAAAGTTTGAAGAGGTGGGTTGACGCTTAAGGCAGAGGGGCGGTTCAGCCATTATCCTTAAATATCCCAGATGATTGTTTGTTAAGCAAATATCCCGACGTGCAGATGGCAACCACATGCGTCTGTCACTTCCCATTCACTCTGGAATGGGTTGACTGCTGCGAGTATGAAGAGTACTATGTAAGAAAGACTCGAAACGCTAGTCACGTCATGGTCAGGTGCCAGATGAGAAGCTAAACAAAGCCCACTCCAGTTAGAAAATAACTATATAAATAACAGTGAGGCTGCCAGGAGAATTATTTTCATGGACAAATGCAGACTTCCCGGGTCTGCAATCAAATCGCTCAAACCGAGATCATTTTACAGAGACTGCCAGCTGGTTGTGAGCTAATTACGCGTCCTAAAAGTGATCATGCTTTTTTAATGAATCCATTGCCTACTGCGATACTAGTTAAATTCCAATGTGTACAATGCATCGATTATTCTGTAAAAGAATAAGTAAGCGGGGAAGTAATTAAAATATAGAATAGTTGGAGGAGAAATATGAAATTAATTTGTTTCCTATAAGAAACAATATTCTATTCAGTATTGTCATTGTTTTAAATTTGGCGTTTTTCACGTAAATGTTTACCGATTATTTTCTTTTTATACGAATGTTAGAACAACCCCAATACTGGATCTGTTCCCAAGCCCCCAATTACTTTACGGCTCATTGTTCCCGCCAGCCAATGTGGATCTCTTATTGGCAAAGGTGGATCAAAGATTAAAGAGATCCGCGAGGTAGGTCGCAGAGTGAAAATAACTACCTTGTTTTATTTTTATAAATATCCTAAGTGGACCTATGTTTTGCGTTTATTAGGTGACCGGGGCTTCAATTCAAGTGGCCAGTGAAATGCTGCCAAATTCAACTGAACGAGCGGTAACCATTTCTGGGACCTCAGACTCCATCACGCAATGTATCTATCACATCTGCTGCGTGATGATGGAGGTGAGCTGCGATCATAAACTTATTTCCAAAATGTATTTATCGGTGTTCAATCTAAACTATTTGTTCACATCATTTCCATCTTAACGCGCAGTCGCCACCTAAAGGTGCAACTATCCCATATCGGCCAAAGCCGGCTATGCCACCCGTCATTTTTGCTGGCGGACAGGCATACACCATTCAAGGGCAATACGCTATTCCTCATCCTGATGTAAGTACAAGTCTTACCTTATTTTATTGAAATTTTTTTGAACTAACCCTTTGCATGTATGTCACGTGTTTTTGTCTATGGTTTTCCTGGATCCATGTTATGTAAAACTTAATTTGTAAAACTTGGCATGTGCTAGGGTATATTAATTCATTACTTTAAAAGTGAGTATTTATGGTGGCTTGTTTGAAATGTTTTTTCAAGCAGTTGTTTGTAGTTTAATTTTACAGTATATTCTTGTTTTTGCTAAGCATGCTTGTGAATAACTGGTTGAGCATCGCATTATGTGCACTATATTTAACCAAAGATTTAAGTTTTGTCTTTTTAGCAAGATTATCAGAAAACAATCTAATTTTCCCCCACGAATTTATCTTTAACGAATAGACTGCGAGAGAAATCCATAAGATAGGACTTGTAAAATACTTCACTGAAATAACGTTTCTTTGTTTCTAGATTGTTTGTAATTAACGCGTTGTACGATTTAACTATCAGTGTCAAAAAAAAAGATAGGTGAATGGTTAGCACGCAGTGCATGTGCTTTAATTTATGGCATGCTTTTAAAAATGTCACAACTCCCTCTGTATGTTCAACAAAGCATTGTAAAAACTGCAGACACCCTGGCATAAGAATTTGCCAATTTTTAACTCTTGTGAAATGTATCCTCATCCTCTGTTGTGAGTCAGTAAACTAGAGCATGTTCTTGCTAACGTCATAACGCTTTTAACCTTTTCACTTTATTTACTCGGACTTTGTCATAAATATAGATGGCAACTGGTACTTCGCATACAAAGTATTAGCTTCAAGATTTTTGAAGCTCTCTAAATTACATTTTTTTAGAGGATAAAATGGTTTCAATCAACCAGTAAGACTATTCAAAATGCAATTTTAAACTGATTTTGTTTGTATCTAGTCTCACTTGGGTTATGCTTACACGTGCGGTCTATATTTATCATATTCTCCACTTTCTATTTATTTTTTACCATTCTGCCGTCAATGGTAGCACACAATATTGCCAATAATGTCAGTTGCACAGATTTGTCATAATCATTTGCATCTGTCGATTTTCTCTTTTTTTGCGCTTCACTACCCTTTTTAACCTAGGGTGACCCTACTTCCTACTTGCAGTTGACCAAGCTGCATCAGCTTGCCCTTCAACATCACCCCATCTTGCCCACCCATAACATGACAACGACAGGTCTTAATCCGCAAGGTAGGATTGTTGTATCTTAAATGCCAATTTAAAGCAAATTGACATCAAAATATTTTTGTTCAGGCATGTTGCAAATTTATTTTAATTGAGACTCCAATCCAAGCATGGTTTTTCAATCTTTAATTAAAAATCTAAAAGCAAATGCAAAGCAAATCGCAATATTTACACTTGAGCTTCGATGATACAATGGTGTTAGTGATGATACCGAGAGAATATCGGGTGATAACATTTTTCCATGGCTAAAAAAACTGAGCATTTCATTAATGCTTTTATTGGTGATTTTACCAGTTTTAGTGGAGACTCGCACCCCATATTGCTACCGTGTCCTCATGAAAACTTCCCATGAACCTAAAAGACTAATCCCTAACCAAAAAAAAGGCTGCAAAAATGAGAATTGAAATGTCACAGAACCCATCCATACTTCATCATATTCGCTGCATATTTTCTCAAAGAATATCTAAGTATAACTTAGTTAGTTATTGTACATCGTGTACACGCTTTGATTATTGGGGAGAATAGAAGGGGGTCATGGTTTCAAATAGCATTTGCATACGTTACATTCCACAACCCAGCGTGTTTCTTATTTATCCTGGGACTACAAATAATTACAATTGGCACCGTTACATTAGTCAAAAGCATTTAATAAAAATTAAAACTTAAGAGTAGCGACAGGGTTTGTGTCATTGTTTCCAATATTATTAGACGACTGGTCTTTATCCAAATTACTGGTTGTTTATATTATCAGAATCCCAAAAAATGAAATCCAAGTAGTCAATTTAGATGAACGGAGCAAAAAATTAAATATTAGAAAGTTGACGCATTTGGCACAACCATGTTCTTTTCAAGTTCCCAATCTTGAATTTCATTATTCGTAAAAATGCCATGGATGTTGCACGAAGTCATATTTTTTTCTAAACACCCACCCAATTGAAGAAGCAAATTTTCCTTCACTGGCCTTATCAAGATATAGTAATTCAGGTTTTTTTTTAAATTACAAAAAATTATCCTAAAATGCAAATATTTGCAATCACTCATTTGGATAATGCATTTCAATGCAGCTATTTTGCAGTCTTTTGCATTTGTTTTGGTTTAGTTTTTGCTTTGTCGTTGGTATTGTTGATTGGATAAGGGCAGAGGAGGTGTGCGGTTGTTTCTGTCTGCATTTTGATCCCCATTCAATCCCTTCACTATACCCATTTTGACTCGTACATACAGTATATATATATTTAACATGGTAGTGCAAAAAATAAAAAAAAAATAAAAAATTACAACCTCTTATTATATACCATTCCCGTTTTTCGTCTTCCCCCGTATCCTCTCCACCATTCGTTTTTGTGCCTGACATTTCCAATTTCACAAATCCATACAAAGAATATAGCATGTCCGAAGCTCCCTGTCCCCCATTTCCCCCGCCAAAAAAGCAAAAGAAAATCAGACAAGACTGTCCGAGGTTGACATGGCTATTTCTGCCCACCGCCCTCTCCTAATCCTAACCCTTGACCCCCAGCATTAGCTGCAATGGCTGCTTCCAACCACTTAGGGCGTCCAGGAGCGCTGCCGGCACAGACCCAGACTCATGAAATGACGATTCCCAATGACCTGATCGGATGCATCATCGGAAAAGGTGGAGCGAAAATCAACGAAATAAGGTAAGGAAATGGGCCGTTCTTGTATCAATTAAAATTTGAAGAAAAAAAAACATAGAGCATCTGCAAAACTCGTTTGGAATTTAAAACTATAAAGGTTGATACTATTAGGAAAACTACCTTGTAACGCTACTGTATATCCAACAAAACATTGTTAAAATCGATCAAACTATAGTTGATTTATTGCAATCAAGTTAAAGATTGCAATAAAAATTGCTCCAAAAATTTTCCAGTTTTGATTTTTAATATACAATTTAATATGTCAGCATTAAAAGCTTCTCCTCAAGATAGAGAAATGTCAATGCCTTGGGAAGCATAAAATGTTACAGAGATGTCAGATATTGAATATGTTGTGTATTTACAAATGAAGGTTTTGTTAGATTTAACTTTCAGTTTTGTGATGGCTGGAAACAGTAAGTACTGAAATAATGTTTTGTAGTCTGCATTGCATTCCTAATTTTGTTACATTTTGTGACAGGCAATTATCTGGAGCCACCATTAAGATTTCCAACTCGGAAGAGGGTTCAAAAGACAGGGCTGTGACCATTACTGGAGTGCCAGAGGCCATCAGTATGGCTCAATACCTTATCAATACCAGGTGAGCTAGCCATCATTTCTTATTCTATTTTCTGGCATGAATCAGCCTTATTTAATCACTCAATTTGGTCCTCGGAAATAATGATGATGATAAACGCTAGGCAAAAATTTGTTCGCTATTTTCCGATTCAAGGAGTACATCTTCAAAAAATCTGATGATGGTGGTGTCATTTTTTATCACGGAACCTTCCCGACTCAAAATTATTTTTGCGAAACTTGCTTAATAACTACAGGCTTAGGGCTGTTTGCGTGTAATTTTTGATAAGGAATCCCCAGTGTAGCCTTCAAGGACTGATAGGCCATTTTTCCATATCTGTCGACAATAGCGGATGTTCTTTCATTTTTTGCTAAAAGATTTTCTCACCAAAGAAAACCCTTCATTTTTGTCTCAATTTCCAAAATAAAACTAAATGGGCGAGAAAGCGAGGAAAAAAATAGTAGAGCGAGGCTTAATAGTTGGATAGATGTTTATACGATTTTGTTTTTATAAAAAAAAACATCCAAAACCATTTGCATGCTGGCAGTTCCATGAATAGCCTATGTAACCATCCCAAAGCCTTCCCTTAATATGTACTGCACTCCTCAACAGAGACACACGAACAAATCCTATGTCACTTCCTGTTTCAATTCCCTCGCTACCTACCAATCTCTTTGGCCTCTAATTATTTCCACGCAAGAGATTAAGTCTGGAATAATGGTTAAAACCTAAATAATATTTGATCAGATCCATCAACATTCCATCCACATTGATGCAATTCTTAAGCAGCAAAATTTAAAATTAAGTTTATCTACCAAAAACTAATGTTTTCTGCAAACACTGTAAATGTAAACGAATTTGCATTGGGATGAATGCAGCAGAAACTGTTTCATCAAGCTTTATTAGGATATTGGAGAGCAGATTTATGAATTAATGTAAATAAAACTTTGTGCTTGCATTTTTATTAAACACTTTTTATTCGATGCATATGCAACCCCATCCCCACCCCTTTATTTATTTGTGCAACTTTAATTTAATCAAATTTTGCATTTGATAAAAACTAGAACAGCATGGATCATGTGCAGATATATTAATTATGGTGGTATCACATAACTTTTAATTCATTCCATTATATTATTAGAGGCACATTCTGTGATTTAACGTGATATCAGCTCCCTCATAAATAATAAAATTTAAATGATAGAAGCAAGCTATTCCTGGTAAGGAATAAAGTTTAACTAAAAATTTGCAGTGAGATCTCGTTTTACTCCATACCTTTACTGAAATATACTTTTATCAAAAGTCATCAATAAAAATGCCATGTTAGTAATATATGGACTGATCCCAATGATAATTTTACCCTTTGTCTATTAAAAGCACTTTCCATGTCCTAAATTCCTCTTGATTTAATTTAATTTTTTTTCCTTTTGCACAATATGACTACGTCTTTTTTTCCACTTTAATGTTTCCCGTATTAGTGCATTCCCTACTAAATTTGTCTAATGTCTGGCTGCGCAAACCTTCATTAAATTTATACAAATTTGAAAACTAGTTTTAATGAGCTCTACCAAAGAAAATTCGCATTGACTAGTTTGACATTCGGAATTAATTTTAATGGGATTTGCGCAACTTGCCATAAACTTTTCGTATCCAGTTTCTTTGATTTCTTCATCATTATTTCTTCAAAAATCAACAAGGACCATATTTTTCCAAGAAAAACTAATTTGAAGCCTTTTTGGATTGGATGAGCAGAGCTCATTAAGTGATGGCAGTCTTATTGATTACTCGCATTTATTCCCTTACTAACGGATTGCATTTATTTTGGCAAAATCTCAGCTTGGGCTGTGTGAGTGACCATATTTTATTTTGACTAGTTCAATTTATTTTAGCGAACAGGAAAACTTTCAAATTATCCTGGTAAATCTATAGTAGAATCGCAATTAATCTGAGGCAAAAAGGGAGTTTAGTTCAAGTAAAAAGTTAGCAATCAGAAGAGCATCTTAAATTTTTTAGAAATCTTCCGACGTTTTGTAATATTCGCGCAGTTTCTTTATTTTGAATATTGTCTTGTTGTGGTAATGCAGTATTGGAGAATATAAAATTTTTAACTTTTATTCTTTCTTTATGGAGAATTAAACGTGTGATATTTCACACAATGTTGGAGCATTATTTGTCGCTATCATAAACAGACCTTCTTCAACTGATGTCATTTTCTATTCATGGCGATGCCAGCTTAGTTCTTAATATTTGTTAATGTGAAAGAAACACTCGTAAGCAGCTCTTGCTTGTTTTATTAAGCAAACGTGTCACTCACATAGACCAAACTTCATTGAGATCTTTGCTTAAAATACCGTGGCCGTGTTTGGTTTATGTGTGATTCTATTGTTTCGTGGACATAAGCAAGGAATTTCTAAAGAAAAAAAATGAATTTAAATTTGACGCCATCTTTAGTACTTATTATCGTGATCTTTGCTTGGTCATACAGCCAAGCAGAAATAGCTGCATGGCTAACTAGATACAATGTCATTGAAAAATTTACAAATTATTTTCTAAACATGATCAAGATTAAAACGAATCAAACGATTACTAATAAACTTTGGGACATGGTTATAAATGCTAGTCATAAGTATCCATTTACCCTATATCTAAAACACCTTATTACCATAGCATTTTCAGTTTTGCACTTTAGGATGGAGAAGTCAAAAAAGTCAAACAATGGGGAATGCAAGATCTGATGTCACACGAGATATGATTAGATAATACCATGACACCTTTATACTCTTATTACCAAATAATGATATAAGCACTGAAATTTGCTGGTTAACTACTGGCACGGTTACTTAATTTGTTGACATGGTACTACCTGCAGCCAACCTCGTTTGACGCAAAGATTTGCTTCCTCGTTCGTTTTTTTTAAAATAACAGCTATTGTTTTTATGAATTAATGAACATTTCTATTTATTTGTATCTTACCCCCTTTACCGCCAGCCATTTCTTTGTTTCATGTTTTGCTTTACTATTTATAATGATAAATCCCCCCCCAAAAAAATCAAGTGCAGGGCTCAAAGTGTTGGATTCAAATTATATCCTAGCCTGGAAGACGCTACCATCCTCTCCGTTGGTTAAAAAAGGAGGTGAAGAAACCATCTTTTCTCATGCTTCGGAGTTACGAATCTGGCAGCGTACTGATTTTCATTTTAAATTTAGATCTCAATCGATTACCTTTTTAAAACTGATGATGCATATATGTATAAAATACCTATTTTGAGTGAAAAGCAATGTTGGCACTGTGTTACGATTGAACGAGAGGCATTGTATGCTGTATCCACAATTTGCAAAATTAAAAATTTTGACTTCATTGATATCCCGTGTCGCTGGTCGATTATTCAGTTCCCGCGGCAATGCGAGTGTCGATAATTCTATTAAAAAGTTGCTTTATTCGTCATTATATCAGCACATGAGCCAAGCGTCGAGACCCAGGGGACTCGTCGTAGCTAGGGCCTGGCCTGGAATGGGTCAAAAGGAGGCAGCGGATAGATGGGGTAAAAAGCAGCCAAAAAGTGGACTAAGTAATTCACTTTTCTTACAATTTCTTCTCCACTACTCCCCTTATCTCCTAAAACCGTTTTCACCGATTGCAAAGACACCATCATCGTCACTATCATCACACGCCACTTCCTGTGCCAAGCTGGAACACTAGGAAATTCCACGCTAATCACTTTCTTTCCAAGCCACTCCTCCGCTTCCTCCTTTCAATCTTCTCAAGTCCTGAGGCATTCCGTCATTCTATACTGTGAAGCCGGATAATCACGGACATTACAAATGCGACTTCAATATTCATTGGTCCAAAAAGTAGTAAGCACGATGTATTACGAGGTGAGAAAAGACGCTCGTAGGTTATCAAAATTAATTAATTTTGCCGTAAAACTTAATCTGGAGCAGTAATGCTAATTGATCAGAAGTACTCTACCTATGTTTTCGAAACTTTCATGCGCTTATCGAGTTTTCCTAATTGTGCATTACAAAGCATCCTTTGCACTTAACAATTCAATGCACGATGTGGCTTTACCGCCCTGGTTTGCTATCAAAGATATCCTACATGTGTGTATTCTTAATTTGACTGGTAAACCTGTTTTTGGCAACTAGTAGTTCCAGTGGGCTTCATTAAATTAACTAAAATGTCTATTACATTCTGTGACGCATTAAGAAGCAGTGGGTTAAAATTGAAGCTATGTGCACAATTTCGTACCTGTACCTAAAATAGTTGGACATTTTTTGTATCCGTAGCAAATTGGCTGTGCAGCAGATAATTAAACCCACATTAAGATTTAATTCTTACCATTAACAACTTTTACGTTCACCAATTTAAAAGCTAATTCGGAAATGGTGGCATATTTTGCTGGATATGTTTATACGCCAATGTCCATGCATGACAAACTACCAATATTTAACTAATAATGGCAATGCATTGTCTAAAATAAATCGTGCTACTACACACTACTTTTTTGCTCTTCCAAAAAAAAAAAAAGAAAAAAACGAATACAAAACTTTACATTTTTGAGTTGAATTATCGACACTACTGCATCTGCTTGCAAGCGATGGATAATCCAAGTAACTCAAACGGGAAATCAACGAGTGTCATTTTTTAAGTCTCGTGACCATGCGTGTGCCCAGACTTCCTCGATAACTTGTAGCCATTGCATTTAGAAGCATTGCTTTGGACCTTTGGTGCCATGGCTGTCTGTTTCAGACGCATGCCATCAATTTTAACATCGTTGAAATCTTTCACATCAGTCGCAAAGCCAATTCGGACTTATCCGGTGCCTACGCCTTTTTTTTCTACTTTGAGCCCTGTTAACCATTCCTTTTCATTTTTTTATTTATTTGACCGGCTCGCACTGTATGGCGGTTGTCATCTTTTGCCGGGAAATCTTGAAGCGACAAAGATTTGTCTCGTAATGAGTGACATTTGGTACGAAGGTTGCTTCATCGTAGGACATGCTCCAAGCGCAAAATGTGCTGGCCTAATTAAAATCGTTGTCCTGTTCTCCTGACGTTGACATTCTTCAATGTTTTCCATTAAGATGCACCAGCATGTGGTGGCTACCATCCGCAGCGGGAGAGTGTGGCTACCACATGCACCAGTGTCTGTTCAATGCCTCGAACTGCTCTCGGGGACGTCCTAACCGATGTGGTAGTGTCTGTCCTAAAGTAAACTTCGCAACAAGTGTCACTCGAACCTTTGTCGCAGCATCCCCGATCATGTTGGCAAGCCGTTATCTGGCAGTGCTTGACCGATCGAACCCAGTCTTGTTCGTTAGTGTTGGTTGCCGTCTCTTAACCCTTCATATTCTAATTGGAGTTTTTCCCTCTCCCGTCTTTCCGCAGCATGGAACTGCATAAGAACCTGACCTCCCTTGACCCGACCTCGACCCCTACGACCTCTGCCAACTTGACAACGACCTTGTCCGCTAGCCCCAGTCCTTTGGCTGTCCCCTTAAGTCAGCTGGTAAAGCCGACTGCCACGGGTACTCCACTGCTCGGGCTGGCCGCTTCCTCTACTCTTTTTGATCTCAGCGGCGCCACATCCCAATCCAGAAAATCCAACTTTCAGACCAAAATGAAGGGTATCAACGCCACGCAAAACGGAACAAAGAAAAACGATCGGAATAAGTTTGCTCCCTACTAAGGGCAGCCACAAATTGCCGCGCAAATGGGACGTGCCACGAGGGGGTCGGTGCCGTGCACCCAAATCCTGCTGCAGGAGGTTCACTCGATGATGGTGATGATACTGACGATGATGAGCGCGGTGGGGACTTTCATAAGTTTCGTATAACAAACTGTTCTAGAGAGTACTGAACGAATCGTTGTGTCTCTGTGCGTGTTTTCTCTGTAAGTACATTGTCTATGTCCGTTTTGCTCTTGCTCTCGCTCTCACTCCCTATCTCCATTTTGACGCCATTGTTTTTGAGAGAAATCCGGAGCGGGGACGCTCAACCTCTTGATTTCTTAATGCCACGCACCCCTTTTACCAGGGCACACGTCGCCGAGGTATGTCCGTAAGGACAGTCACGTGCAAAAACAAGGACCCTGGCTTCGGGCTGCTCGTGAGGACTAGCTACGGAATACGTACGTGTTTGCGGAAATGACGGCAATTGGCCGTCTTTCCAGCGGTTTTTTTTTTATTCGGGTATGTTTCTTCAATGACCAGCAATCGTGTGGTTAACTCCTGTTTTTTTTTGTCATTTTTCTACCTTTTTTTGTGAACGGAGTTTCTTTGCCTTTTGGATTTAGTACGCGTTGGTAAAAATGTCCCTCGCATTTAAATGAATTTTAAAAATTAATTGATTTGCCCTGAAGTGGCCGGCAATATCATAATTGTGTTGTTTTGCGTTGATTAACCACATGCTTTGAACTTGAAGGTAAAATTGAAGGCCACAACCTAGAGCCAGTGATGCTCGCTCTGTGCATTATTTAAATGATGATCATGATGTAGAGGATGATATGTTCAGCAAAGGTGGAGCAGCCTATGGACAAGTGTTAAAAGCTAAATATTTACGATATTTTGATTTTCACGATGATGCGCTTGCAAATTCCGTAAAAAGGCATTGGAACTCTGTGTGTTATATCAGTCAGTATTGGGTAAGGGCTTGGTCATTGCTTGCACGCAGTTTCCAGCCCACCCTTTTTTCCTTCACTTGTCACGTTTTCGAGACCGGTAAAGTAATAATTATAGAGAACGGTGAATTGTTCAGCGGTGGCAAACTGCTGAGTTTTTGTATGGGATTTTAATTTTCACGAAATGGAACGGGGTCCATTAATTCCCAAAGACGTTAAATTCTAACGTCCACCTCAGTTTGTTTCTCCGGCCCAGAACGTTGCTTCAAATAAGCGAAGAATTATCTCGCAGAAAAGTATCTTATTGTACTTATATTTCTCGAAGTATCCCCATATTTGTGTATAAAAACAATGCAGTGTAATTCATTAATATATGTGGTCAGTATAAATTTAGCATTTTTTTTCATTTGGAACCCTAAACCTTCCCGCTTCTTGACCAAATTTACCTATTTTCTGCTGTCGTCACTTCATAGTAAGTTTCATACCTTTTCATTCTACAAATTAATGTAGCATTTATTTGATTTCATATTTTTTTCCTTTGTTTATATGCCTAGAGTATGATTAATAGTGTCAGAAGATATTGCCCTTCTTTTTTAAATACAGTTTGAAAAGAAAATCAGCTCAGTTAATGGTTGATTTAATTATGTTTTAATTTTCATTTTTGAAAATGTATCCATTATGGAAATTAAATATAAATAGAAACGATATTATTTCATTCAACATTATAAAATGGTCAAATTCACTATTTTCTAGCCCATTTTGCCATTTACAGAAAATATTTTATAGTCTTATTAGTACGAGCTCACATTAATAGTTCCTATTTAGCATTTACTTGGTGTTGATACAAAAAGAATGATCCAGTTTTGTATTATCGTGATGCCCGGTAGGGAATATTAATTTGACCCCAACATTTCATTTCAGGTCTAAACTTTTGCAATTGTTAGATGATAAAAAGTACAATTACTTCTTCATTTAAAATGATTGTTACGAAGAACCTCAATTTACATCAGTGTCACTTTTTTAAATTCCTTCTTATATTATTTAGAAATATCAGATACCAGATTCATTCCTATAGATTCTCATCTTTATAATGTAATTATTATTGTAAATAATTCCAGTTAACAACAATAATACAAATATCAAATAAGCAACCTTTATAATTGTCCATTTAAAGACTTTGGTATCTGATATCCATTGTTTTTCTTTGTAAAAAAAAATGTGTTCATGTTTAAGGAATATGTATATTAAGCCTAGCCTCTCGAATGTTTTTTAAGCCAACTATAAAATACAAGCTCACATCTTTTGGTCAAACAGTATTTGTAAACCTACGCATATGTTTGAAAGCTCAATATTGTATTAATGAAAATAAGCTTAACCTTCATCGAAATAAAGATGAAAATCGTCACCTTGCTAAACCTTAAAATTCATCAAATTATACGCAGTTTAAATCTATAGAACCAAAAATTGGTGAAACATTCGGCAGTCTGCATTTTTATCATTTTCCCAGATATTTTAAAAGCTATTCCTTGGCGTATACAAATTGCACACATGTAGAAATCTATGTACATTGTATTGAATTGATATGAATTTGTTTTCAGCAATAGAAATTTGAAAGATTCAGTTTCATGTAAATCAAAGTTTTTATTTTCTGGGGTAAATTTTATTTATTTTTTATTTTGGTAAGTATTTTTATATACATGTAGTTAAATGCTCACATTTGAGTGTATTGTGCGAAACTTGTTTTGCACAGAGTACGAAAATGTTATCATAATTCAAGATTTAATTTGAAAATATTCCAATTGTAGAATTCTAAGAAACTCAGTATTTAATCCATATTACTTGATATTAGTACGTCTGTTTTCAAGTATGGTAAGCTTCCAGTAGTTTTAGCGCTTTTATTCTTTTTGATTATTTTAAGAATTTTCGGCCAAATCATCAAAACGGACAGCCAAGAAATCTTATTACAGAAAATGTTTCAAAATTTACGCCAATTAAGGTGTCTTGCTATCTGTGGACAAGAAGACTGGCAGAAATTAAAATAAAACTTATTGAAGTTTCTCGCAGTATTTTGTTTATAAATTATAAGAACTGTACTAATTCAGTGTACAGTCCTTAATATTTCAAAATGTCACGTTCACATAAAGTGTAGTCGAGATACGTGTAGTTTGTTATTTTACGATATCTTGTAGTGGCAAATTTATATCCTGAAGATTTTGCCACTAAATTAGCACGTAAATTGGCTCGATATGTTTTTACATTGTCAATGGTTCAGGTCAGCGACTATGGAAATCCAAACCAATTGGTAAGAACTTAGTGTATTTGTACTGTATACCATCTTGGGCTGCAAACAACATTACTATCAAACTCCGCAGAGAATTGCTAAAGAGCTTCCCAGAAAATATTTCTTATATGCATTACTTCGCATTTTTCATTTGGTTTTCATACGAGTTCAACGATGTTTGAGATGCAAGGTTATGCTAGCTTATGCTGTATTCACATCCAAACAATTGAAGACATGAACGGGTCGTTTACACCATCTTGAAAACGTCACCGGTGTTCTCCCATGTATTATTTAGTGGTTCGGACTGAATTTTTCGGTTATCATTTTATGTACCCATAGATTACACAATGAATGTGATTTATTACAACAAAGTAGAACTCTCGGCCATTTCGTAGAATTGACGTATGGCATTTTTAGCAAATTTGATCTGCGCATCTGTCGACCTTTATGTCTTCAATTGCTTGGTTGTGAATCCAGCATGACGAGGAACTAAAAACTATTCTAAGCGTGGAAAACTAACAATGAGCATATGTATTGTTTATAATACATTATGGAAGTTACATGGCGCCACCAACCATCATGTAGATAAAAAATAGTTTTCTCAACCTATTTGGCGCACTGCGCACATGCTCAAAAATGACGCTGAAGGTGGCAAACCTGCTGCAATGTCTTTATCGAACTGCATAATACGTATGACTGTATTTTTCCTTCCAGTATAAATCAAGAATTGGCGAAATCCCTGAAATTCTGATGCTCTGCTCTTTGATGCACATAAAATCATGCATTCTCTCTTGTTAAATGAGGACCGCCTACAAGTACAAAGGGTTAAAGAGCTACTCTGGGGACAGTTATTCTTGTGACCAATAGCTATCTATTGGAGATATTTATTATTTAAAAGAAAAGTCCATATTTTTCATTTCGTGGAGCACAATGTGTGTCCATGATACAATGCCGTATTGCCCTACAATGGCGATTCGTGGTATTAAAAACGTTTCTATTTATTCTTCCTAATAAATAATTATCAGAGTAACAAAAGTATATTGGCATGGCGCAGTCTACTGCAGTGCCATCACAGAAGACATAAAACTTTTAATTTATTTTTGAACGGAATGCAATGGAGCTGTCACGCGTGACAAGTGGCGTCGCATTCGGCAATTGTTGACCTGAATTACATTATCTTAAGTCTGCCCCAGTTAAGCTTACTGGTAAGGTATTTCAGGATACAAATCGCTGAACAGCGGCATTCTTTGTCAAGTAAGACTGCCCTATGGACAAGTTGCACTTTACTCACTCACACAATCCACCATTTTATTTAACGTCTTCATCTTGGCCTAATGTCCTGTTTTTGCGGGTCTTAATGGGTGTAATTAAACCCCCCTAGAATGTAATCAAAATTTATTAATTTCCTCATAATACGTTTCCTTGTTAATTTTCTGTTGAAATAATATTAATAAGACAATTCACAAACTATTTTTGTTGCTTCAGCAGCTTGATTTTTTAGTAAATTTTCAACTAGTGTTGCGGTTTTCTTGTTTCATCATAAACCGCACAAACGTAATGAAATCACTTCTTGTTTATCACTTATCTCAAGTGGTTTTCGATATCTTGGGGAGAAGTTTGGAGAATATAATGAAAATTACGTGAGATTGGTTGGTACAAGAAAAGTTTTTAATTTTTTTTTCCAAATTTAGACATGCAGTAGCGTTTTCGCATTTTCTCCCGATTAGTTTCTCTAGCAAATTTCGTTTCAGTTTAATTTGGCTTTTCAAATTACAAAATTTTAAAAATATGCAATTTGACATAGTCAAGCTCAGCGCTCAAAATGTTGCGCATCATGGTCCTCCTTTGCGTACTTGAACATTACGCTTGAGCAATGACATTTCTACGAGTTTCAATTTGTTTTAACAATTGTAAATTAAATGGTGGCTGGTGTGATCACAGGAGTAAATGAAACAATTTCCTAATTTATACTACAGAGCTCAACTTTTTTTACAAAGTTTATTGCTCACATATGTAAAAATAATTCTTAAGTGCAGATGAGTGAAATCCATCTAATAAAATATTGGAATTTTTTATCTAAGATAAAATTTGAAAGAAATTTACAAATCTTCTTTCAGAGAAGCAATACGTATTTTTGTCTAGTGTCGTGTATACATGAATGCAATCCAATCATAAGTATTTATTCAACTGTCTCCCGATCCTCTTTTATTACAAACTACCAACCACGGCCCCAACACCACCTTGAAGGAGTTTTTGTGTGATTTTCAATGCATTTTCTCTGCTTAGAAGTGTTTCATTTGTGAAATCCACGTGGTTTTCCTGTATTTTAAAAACCGCGTATTATTGTTGCATTTTTCGATAAATTTCATAAATGTGGTGGCATTTATGTACAGAAAATACATGTGTGTGTGCGTGTGTGTGTGTGCAGATCTATTTTATGACTTTCAAAGCTTTCCTTCAAACAAACATCAAATATTGCCAAAATTATACAAGAGTATATATAACATTTGCGTTACATAATTTGCATATGTGCCTTGTCTGATTTGCAACTTTATTATTAAAATCTCATTTTTAAACATTTTATATCCCGTTTATGAATTTTAGAGAAAAATGTACCAATTTGGGTTTACAAGTTCATGAATGTAGTTTCCATTTCAATATATGTATGCTAAAACTTGATCCCTATCCAGCTTTCTTTTCTCGTTTTCATTTTTGAAAAATGTTTGTGAAATGTTTTTTCCAAGTTTTGAGTGGATTTATGGTATTATTTAGAGGCCCATATCTTCCAGACATTTTAAGGAGAATCAATTCGTCATCTATCCATGATTACATTAATGCAAATTCATATTTTTGGAATCTTCCATGAAATATGAAAATTATCCACCTCTACAGGTGGACAAAATGAGCAAGGAATTAATTGCATGATTTCATGGATCGTCTTGTACCTATCAATTAACTTAACGATTTTCTTTGATGAAAAACGTTACCGAAAAATATAAAAAATCTACTCTCAATCATTGATATTTTTCATCGATTACAATTGTTGAGTTTAGGGAACGTAAAATACGAAAATCTTCACTATTTATTTGCCTTTATTTTGTCGAAAATAAATTACAGTAAATAGGACATGTATTATAAAAACCAAAGAATTACGCGTTAAAATTTCGATTCTAAATTGCTAATAACTCCGAACAAGATGATTATGTCCAAAATTATGGGGGTTCTCTCATGGAGTTGATATACAATTTTTTTATTATTTCTGATAGGAAAGAATTAAACTTATGAATTACAAATGTGTTAATGGTGGTTTTCGGAAATTCACACAAATGGCGATTGGCTGAGCAGTTTTTCAACTTTTTCGTTGAAATTTCAGAGTAATTATGATGCTGCATAAAAGCAGCGAGGCCACACTTGGAGGGAGTGGCCAAGTCAATTAAGGTTTTCGAGTGTGGATTTCCAAGTGCAACCAGTATACTTTGTCAGTATTATTACTTCATATACTTTTGAGTGCATTTTTTTAAAAAATAAAATACCTTTAAATTATAATATTAATAATACAACATGTGTAGTGCAAGTATAAACCATAGATTAACATTTGCGTTATTAAAATGCGTTACTAGAGTCCTCCCCAGACTTGTATATTTCGCCTGTTATCCCCCTCCAGTTGGGTCGTAATCGGGGTTAATATTTGCTTTGTAGCCACGAGATTGGCTTATACAGTTTTTCGTTGTTGTACAAACATCTACATTCAGCGTGCTAATCCTGCCAAATAATACTGAACTTAGAAAACCACGAAATAAATTAAGAATTGATTATACATGAGAGCAAAACTTGCTTATGAGCAAATATACGCAATACAAGCACAATAGAACATGGATAAACATGTGATTTTTGGATAAAACAAAAATATCTCATTGTAGCATTATTAAATTTTAGAAGCAGGCATGTACTGTACTGTATATGTAAATGTGTGAATCATCTCCCACAGGAATGCTTGAGAGGTATAGATGGTAACATTAACTAATTTTGCACTTCTTGGTAATATGAGTAAGCAATTCTTCGGTTACTTTGTGGTTTTATGTGCGTTTAGTTAACTCGGTATTCTTGGCCATTCTTAAATTACGCCGCTGTTTAGGCTGCTTTTAGCATAATTTTAATCGCATTTCTTTACAAAATCTTGAAATCATTTCTATTTACATCTTGATACATAATAAATTTCGTATACAATAGAAACATGTGGCATTACCTTTGCACATAAATGAATTAAGCGTGCCCAATTCTCTAACAAGGATCAAGGAAATGCCACGAGAGACCGTTGGTTTGCTACTATCCAATTTCATGAGACATTTAGGCAATAGGCTTTACAAGTATAATCCAAATTATCAACAAAAAAAGGTTTCACTCAAGATTAACTTACAATGATTTTACAGCTAGATTACGACCCAAGCATTGCAGGATCCCCAACAAGTTTGAATTACAAGGATGAATTGACAGTGACAATTTTTATGCATTTTAAGTGCCATTTCTAGATCTCTGTAAAGACTACGATTTTTAATATTGATACTTCATCTATGTATGGTCATTATATTGTTCTTGTACGAAATTTTACTTCATCGAGCACCTCTCAATTGCACTTAGAGATTCTAGAGAGAGATGACTGCAATCCAGGTAATGGAACTCGTGAATTTTTAATAGGCTTATTTGCAGTGTAGGACTATTTCACGGTTCAAGACGCTGTCATGTTTATAGCACCGATTCTGTGCCAACTAAATATCAATTGTTTGTAATTCACCACTCACCGCAATGCACGTTTCCTTTCATACAAATTAGCTAATATGACCTTAATACATAAATGCACATGCCATGTTGACGTCTGTTTGGTCTAAGATAGCAAGATTTCTCACTTGTGTCATGACTTCATCCGAAATAGCAATTTCTATTTTTTCTGTTGAATATATATATATATAGATATATTTCGATTTTATGGAATATTGTGATGAGGATTTTGACTGATATAATCGTTCATTTTTGAGTTATAGTCTGGAGCTGGGATCAAGTACGTTTTTTAGAATTATCAAAATGATTCAATAAAGATATAAAGTTGCCTGTTGGATGCTGCGTTTTTATCGCTGTAATATGTACGTGGGCCTACTGAACATGTATGCCGGGCATATCATCTAATGGTGGAAATACAACGAGGAAATTTGAAACGAAAGTTTGTTTTCGGAAGCTGCATGGAATGCAAGTTTCCGAATTGTGCGTTAACCATCTTCCCGAATTGGGAGTTTCCAGTCTCGTTAGTTTCCTCGGTGTGTACTTACATGTCGACCAAGAATCATTCATTAAACTACAGACATATGTACTGCATGTAGCTTAGATATATACAGGGTGAGTTTTAAGTCTGATTCCATTCGATTATTTGGAATTGTGTTGGAGGTAGAAATCTGAGTTTGTGGTAATGTAACTTCAAGGTCATTGCGTAACCATCTTCTAAACCGTAATAGTTAAGAGCAAAATTTTCAATTAGAAAGTTGTAGGGCATCGTTAAATTAATTTAATGGGTGCATTTGCGCAATTCCATTATCAATTTTTACGTTCCAAAAAGCATTTTAGTTTATACCATGTTCTCTAATAACCTGCACAGCAGCAGTGCAATGCAAGAATGCTCGTACTAGCATATTAGGGGGCAGGGCCAATTCACAGATTAAACATTGCAACGGGGTGAATCACGAAATGGCAACATTTCTAATTACATTCATATAAAGCACATCTTATGGTGTCAAGGTATTGCACTAACTAGTGTTTATCTATTCGTTGTTTACTCAGTTTCACTGCTTAAAGCTCTCGAATATTTTAGTACGAGCTTTCCCGCATTGCAATACTGCTGTGCAGGGTAGCAAACATACAGGAAACAAATGCTTTTTGGAACGTAAATATTGATAATGAAATTGCGAAAATGTCCCCATTTTACACTAACCTCACAATGCTCTACAACTTTCTGATTGAACAATTTGATCTAACTATTACGGTTTAGAAGATAGCAACGCAATGACCTTGAAGTTATATTCCATGGTCACCGGAAATACTCATTTGAAAGCACCCACCTATCTTACCATAATAGCACAAACTCAGATTTCTCCCTCAAACACAATATAAATAAAAACATGATACTGGTTATAAAAATCACCCTGTATATATACAGTACATGACATTTTTTATATTATACAGTATGTATTTATCTTATTTTTAGTTCTGTTATGCTGTATTCACAATGAACCAATTGAAGACCAAAACTGTCGTTGACGCCATCTTGAAAACGACTTTATCCGTTATCATTTTATTTATCCATAGATCACGCAGGGTTATTACAAAAGAGTCATCGGGTTTTAAAAATATATATTTTGGTAACTATTATAGATAAAACAGTAAATGATACACAAAAAGTAAGGGGAAAAGTGCAAGTTTAAAATGCGCACTTGCAAACTGCTTTAAACGCCCAGGTGGCAGCACGAACTCAGTATACTAATGGCGAATATGATTGGGCCAAAAAATCTGCACTAGTGCAGGCTACAAGGTGAGACATAAGTCTGCATAATCGGCAGTATTGCAGGAAGCAGGCGCAAAAAGACTTTACAGACTTATGCCTCCCCTTGTAGCTTACACTAGTGCATGTTTTTGGCCCAATCAAATTCGCCATAAATGGCGACTATGCAGCAGAAAGCGTTTTATGTGGTCGAATTGCATTGATAGGGACACAATTCAGCGTGTATGGGCCAAACTGGACAACTTTATAGTTAACTTGCATGTGACGTCACGCAGCTCGTGGGCGTGGCTAATTTGATTTACATTGTGGGCGTGTTTTGATTACATGAATTTGAGAATTGTGGTGTTAATAAGGACCAACTTCTAAAAACCAAGAAAATGCCCCATCTGCGCATTTTCGACGGCCGTTTTTGTCTTCAATAGATGCATTATGAATACAGCGAATTAATAACCACGATTATCAGCTTACCTTCGATCATGACACTATACATGTACGTGTAATTTTCACATCAAACGAACTTTTTTTTTAATGAACCTTATGCAGATTTCGTCAGCATGCCAATATCACGTGTTATTTCATTTATTTCATTGGCGAAAATTAACCGGAGGCAGTGCAGAGGCACGTTTTTTTAGTTGTTGATTCGATGAAAAGAAAAGACGTGACTCTGCATAAGGTCCAAAACGATAGAATTCTAGGATTTCCCGATGTCACGTGTAATTATAATTTCTTCAGAGACGTGCGGCTGGATTCGTTCTATTTAGTCATTTAGTTGTCATAGCAACGTCACAAGTTCAAAATATGACTTCCATTTCTGGAGCCAAAGTTCTCATTTCAAATATACAGAAAAATGAAATCTTTGATTTATCTTGAGAAAGATTAATTAACTATACTATCAACCATGCATTGGTTTACTTCATGCGCACAATCGCACGGTTATCACTTGTTACTGATCATTATTATTGTATTTGCATTGGAGGCGACCAACTTACCATTCGACTTGCACCATTTTAGGTAAGTAAATACAGTACATTATGAATTCAACAACAGTCTGTATAATCGGTATTCTCAAACTATGAAAATGACACGATTGTCAATTCATGTTTAGAAATCAAACGATGATCTATGTCGAACCGATACTAAGATTCGCAACGTATTTCGATACAACTGATCGCCCAACAACGGGATCGAGGGCATTGTATTTAAATAACGAATTGAAACTAGGTGCAAATTCCAGTGAAGTCATGGTAGATCATCGACCACATCGACCTGTCCATGAAATCATAGTTACAATTCCTAATATTGATTCAAATAGTAAGTATGTTAAACTTAATCGTTCAATTGGTCTTGGGCGAAAATTTAATTCGTTCTTATACTTGCATGCAAAGTCGAATCTTACACTTTACAAATGTCCCGATTTAATTTAGTGGCATTTCGATCTTTATAGGCAAGGCAAAATACATAATTCAAGGAAGCGATGCACTCATCGCATGTGTCAATCACCCTCATTTTTTGGAAACTTTGCGAGAAAACAACCAATATTTTTGGTCCAATCAACTGGGAAATGCGATAACCGGTGAACGATACCACCGTTTTAGCAATGGTACAATACTTCTTCGTAATGTCCAAGCCGAGGATAATGGGTGGTATTCTTGCCAGGCTACGCACACAAATGCATTTGAAGAAACCATGGGAGAAACATTCCACCACCGAATAATTGGCAAGTTAATTTATGCAAACTTGTGCAATTTTTCGACTATTTCGAATAATTGCAGTTAGATAATTTATGACTACCAATTAAGGTTAACTTATGTTGCCAGGTGATCGTAAACCCTTTACAACTAAAATACAGCTTTCATGTAAGGACAATTTCTCGGAGGGCAGAAGGTGGGGGAAAGTAATTATATAGTTTAAGGGGGGATGATGGAAACTAATTTTACAGATCAATATTTTCTGGTTAAAGCATAGCTACAGCTATTACAGTTATCATAATTAACTACCATGAAACAGTCAATCTAACGCTATACTGTCACCCGAGCATATGAATCATACACAATTAATATAAGTATTTGGAGAATGACAATTAAACTCACTTGTTTTTGAAGTCTTCATTTGTGGCCCTTCACTCACCACAGTTGCTCTCCGATTTTAACTCGAGCTCTGTCTCAGGGTATACATGTACAGTATATCCTGGCCAACCTTGTGCTATATCTCAGTTTTGGCAAATACTGTGATGGGACCAACTGTGATACGAAAATGGGACTTGCGAAGTTGCGACGCATCTTGGTCTAAATTCGCGCAAAATTTGCATCTATGGTACAGGGGTTAATAGAAACTCAGAGTCTGATTAATTATGAGAATAATGAGATCTGCAATAGGGGCCGGAGTCCTACTGGCTGTCATACTTTCCGACAAATTGGCCATTTCATCCCAGCCAATCAAATTGCAGACTACGTGACACCTGTCGCCTCTTGTCGAATATGTCCAAATGAGCATAGGGTAAATTTGCATAAAAGCTATACTAAGGCAAAGGTCAAATTTATTAGCTACTGACCAGCTGCCTTCCAACGTTTTTATTATAAAAAAAAACTGCTTACAATAGAGATACAGTAATTGGACAAACTTTACAAATGGCTCTTCTGGTAATGGTGGTTGAAGTCACGAATGCAAAAGAAAGTCATACCGTATGTAATGACTGTACAAATGAAAGATAATCCAGACACTTGATGAAAATTTCAGCTTGAAACAATGAACATTAAATACAATGTAAATTATAAAGAAAAATAGTAAAATGAATCATTATGAATGGGGAAAACAGTAATTAATCTACAGTAGAGATGGGCGAGCAGCCGCGAGCTGAACTTTCGGTGAGTTTTCGAGTCATAACGAGTTTCTTGGTGTTGAAATGTCAAATTTCAGCAACTAGATGTACATGTATTTTCGAGCCTTGAAGCTCGGAATTTCAACAATTTCAAATTTGAATAAATCTCGCTTGACTCAAACAACAATAGCCTCGGGCTACTTCATAGTGAATTAATAGAGCAATTATTTTCGAGTCAGTGAAACTCGAGTAATAGATTCCAAGCAAAACTCGGAAAACTCGACTCAGCTCGCCCATCTCTAGTCTGTTTAACTAAAGGATCGACTGAGAGTAGATGGGCGAACTGAACCGCCGGTGAGTTTTCGAGTCAAAACGAGTTTTTTGGCGTTGAAATGCCGAGTTTGAGCAACTATTTTCGAGCCGTGAGCTCGGAATTTTAACAATTTTAAATCTGCCAAAATCTAGCTTGACTAGCGAATTAATGGTAGAGCAATTATTCCCGAGACAGTGAATCTCGAGTAATCGAATCCAATCAAAACTCGAAAATCTCGACTCAACTCGCCCATCTCTAACTGAGATGTACTTGGAAAAACCATTTTTTAAGTAAAAAGGGGTTTTATAAATGGTTTCCAAACACCTGACGATAAAATCAGAGAATGTTTTGACACAGAAAATGACCAGAAATATTCCACATAACACAGGTATTAAAAAACCACGGCCAGATTTCAACAGAAAAAAACTTACTCCATAAAGTGGGTGAGGGGAATAAAGAAGTGGATACATTTTCATTTTAGTCATGATACCATAAAGGCTAGAACACATGTGGATGTAATAGACCATCTCTGCACATTGAATTAAAATTATAAATCAGGATTTAAAGAACTACACTGTACTTTCTTCCCATTCAATGTACTGTGTTGACTTACTTGTTTCCCCATTCGTTTTACTATTTTTCTTTATAATTTATTTTATGTTCACAGTTTCAAGCTGAAATTTTCAGAAATTGTCTGGATTATCTTTCATTTGTATCAGTTAACATTTTATCGCAAAAATTTAATTATTTTATAAGTTATTCGACATTTGTAGGGTTTTGAAATATTTTTTCCCTCACTGCATGTATTATCATTTTTAGTATAGCGGTTATGATGTTGAAGAAACTCTCAAAGAATATTTGATGTCAAGGCTCTAATCCCGCAGTGAGATCACGCTTCTAACAAGAAGTCACCAAGAATTCTTCATTTCCGAAATGACGCAAAAAACCTCGCATTACGGAGTCTCTGAGGAACTAATTCGGAATTAATTATTAAGCAAGAAAGGCCTAATTTATGCGGAATAGCATAACGAGAGAAGAGCGAAGATATAAGGCCCAAAAACAGAAAGGCAGGAATTTAATTAAAGGCTCGCAGAAGGAAATAACTAGAGAGAAAAAAATCAGGACTCGTTAATTCTCTAGACAAGAATCAGATCAACCTTCTGATGACAAGCAATATCCTTAGGGTCCATTAACATTAATTTAGATGCGCTAATTTAATTAGGCTGGGACATAAGAGGTTCAATAGAAGCGATAGACGCGTACTGATTGCGTTATTGCGACAATTAAGAGGAATAGAGCCCCAACTTCCGCACATATTGTCAATTAAGGGGAACCTTGCGTACATATACATTATGCCAACCAGAAAACTTGTCTACGAATTAGCTAGGTTTACAAACGTGCATACAATTGTCAACCATTACAGAGTTAATCCCATCTTCTTACATTAAATAATGCTTACACAATTGACACTATAAATGTATCAAAAGACCAAAAAACTACAAAGAAAAGATCCACATCCGGTGACGCCCCCTAGTATATAAATCACCCTTGTGTCCCTTTAAATTCATTAATATTAAAGGGACTCATCCAATGAAAGCAGCCGTGTTGCCGAGTTTAGGGAACGCAACAAATTGTAGTCGATTCCACATTTTTAATCCAGGGTATCATTTTAATTTTCGGGAAAAACTTCGAATTTCAGAGTAGAAAGGTTACTCGCTTTTCAATTCCAGTCTATTCAGGTTTTCTAAATGTAAAACAGCACCTAAAGTCCTAGAGCAGAATCTGCTCACTACCAACCCGTCCAACCAGAAACTTTGGTACATGGACATAATTCCAACCAGAAATTTGGATATACATGTATATCGCCAACTTACATCCACAATTTAACTAGAAACCTATATCTAACTAGGTTTAATAGGTTTAGATACTGATTTTTGGCGGATCCATGAATTATTTTCATTTTCAGAAAGGTAAAGATGCCATTGAGTTTGTGATTCAAGTAAAAGGCGAGATTGCTAAACATGGGGGCTTGGTGGATCATAGTTATGCTATTAACAACATCCTGTGAACTGATCAGTTTGCATCATCCTATGATCAATGGTCAGTTTAGACAGACGTTGAATGGGATCGAATTTCGGGTAGGATCCAAACGTTAGTAAGTGCAGAAAACTGTGTTCGGAACTTGCGGAGTGGCTCATAATAGGGTATTTCATATGTGTTGATTGTCTGTAAGTTTAGTGTTAAAACAACTATGCTTTAAGTACAGTAGAAAACCATAAACTTGGCACAACCTATTCTATTCTATTCTATTCTATTCTTTACTCTGCAGTCAGTACATAGTACCATGTGGCAGAGGGGATCATCATTC